>PVJN01042617.1:0-18211 GCA_004026805.1 Lasiurus borealis | reverse complement strand
TCAGCAGATGAGTGGATCAGAAAACTGTGGTACATCTACACAATGGAATTCTATGCTGCCATTAAAAAGAAGGAATTCTTACCATTTGCAGCAACCTGGTTGGAACTGGAGAGCCTTATGCTTAGTGAAATAAGCCAGTCAATGAAGGAGAAGCATTACATGATCTCACTCATTTGTGGATAATAAAGAACATTATAAACTGATGAACAAAAGGATAGACACAGAAGCAGTAAAGCATCAAACAGACTATGAAATTACAGCAGAAAGATTAAAGTTAGGTGAGGTAGATAAGAGATCAATCAAAGGACTTGTATGCCTGCATATAAGCAAAACCAATGAACATAGACACTGGGGGGGGGCAATGGGATGATATGTATAAAAATTAATAAAATTTTAAAAAAAGCTTAAACCACTCTAAGACATTTGACACACCCTGTATTTATTTTAACAGAATATTAACAGCATCACATGTCACAGTATGAGGTGAGGCAGATGACTGTTATCACTTGAAAAATAGGCATTCAAGGAAGACCACTAAAACCTTTCACCAATAGAACAATATAAAAGAGTTGTAAAAGAAGAATTAGAAGGAGGATTTCTTCATGGAGAACCAAGAGATATTTTGGGCCCTAATCCAAACCATTAAGAGAGGGATGAATATAATTAACCTTATCTAAAGCCTAGAAAGCCACTTTAAAAAGAATATTCAGAAAAAATATTTTATGTTATCTGTAGTTGTAGAGAAGGAAGGCAGTGATAATCAAGATCTTACCTTTCTTCTCTCCTTTTCCAAACACATGAAGAACAGAAACCACAACTACTTAATGGAAAAGAAAGCAATAAAAGAGAAAAGCCAGCCTGGCTAGTGTGGCTCAATGGTTGAGTATCAACCTATGAACCAGAAGGTCATGGTTTGATTCCTGGTTAGGCACATGCCTGAGTTATGGGTTCAATACCCAGTAAGGGGCATGTAGGAGGCAGAGGGCATGAAGAAACATCATTGATGTTTCTATTTCTCTTTTTCCCTCCTTTCCTCTCTGAAATCAATAAAATTATATTTTAAAAAATATAAAAGCTAAAAGCTAACCACATCTCCCAGCAGGCTCCAGAGAGGATACTGAGATGAGGGAGAGGGATAAGTCTTAACTTTGAATAAAAATTAAAATATTGACTATAATATTTTACAAGAAATATTAATTTTCTATTTAGAGAAGTGTTTCTTACTTAAATATAAATGAATTATTCTTTAAGAGTAACCAGAAAAGCCTAATTTTTATTTAGGAGCAGGGGAAAATTAGCCCAAATTAGCAAATATAAATGAATGCAAAGGGGAAAAAAGGGTTTTTTTATTTCATTCCACAATGTTTTTTTCAACACACCAATTGTATAACTAATATAAACTTAACCACCAGAAAGAACTATAAGTCATCCACAGTGCCTTTGAAGATACTTCTTGACATGAAAAGAAATATTCAAAAGATATTCTAACCAGACAATTGTATAAAGCTTATTTTGACAATAATATAATTTGAGTTGGAAATTCTATCCTATAAAGTAAACCCTTCAGCTATTCTCTCTACAGCTTTCTATTACACCCAGGAATTATAAAACCAGCTGTAATTAGCACTAATAACCTAATATGAGGAGCTAGAATAAATAATAGTATACATGTCTGTTTTAATACCATGATCCAATGGAAAGAATATTCATGGAAATTAACCTCCTCCATTAAAAATGCCTCCAGAACAGGTTACAGCTTTCATCTGACAAAGCTGTGCAAGTTCTGACCTTGTCCTTCTAATAGGAAGAATTCTAAAAAGGGGAAATGTTAAATAGGGCCTAACTGAATTACATACCAAAAATCTGGCCATCAAACCATACATCCTTTAGTTACATTATTAGCAGCTTCCCTGGGCTTTCATTACATTTTCTTTAAACTTTTCTATTAACTCTTGATCATTGGATTTTATAATTAGAAAATATGATCATGTAAAATTTCCCAACTTTTCATTGTTGAATCTAAATAAAAATTTTTGAAAACATAAGTGATATGAACTTTCTTAATATGATTAACTTTAAAACAGTCACCTAAAAATAATTATGAATTTATAATGATCAATAAGTCAAAAGTATATATACAAGTGATATTTTATATGTTTATAATTTTTATTTTCTAAATTTTAAAATATACACAACACAAAATTTATCTTTTAACCATTTTAAGTGTATAATACAGTTAAAATATTCATATTATTGTGCAACCAATCTCCAAAACATTTTCATCTTGCAAAACTGAAACTCTGTGCCCATTCAACAAGTCTCTATCCTCCATTCTCCCCAGTCCCTGGCAACCACCACTCTACTTTCTGTGTATATGAATTTGACTACACAATGTACCTCATATAAATGAAATCATAAAACTTTTCTCTTAATGTGATTGGTTCATTTTACTTAGCATAATATTCCCAATGTTCATTCAGATTACACCGTGTGTCAGAATTTCCTTCTTTTTAAATATTGAATCATATTCCATTGTATTTATATATTTCATTTTTTTATCCATTCATTCATTATTGCACAGTTGGGTTACTTCCACTTCTTTGCTCTTGATACTAATGCTACAATAGATATGTGTGTATAAATATCTCTTCAAGATACTAATTTCAATCTGGGAGTTATATACCCAGAAATGGAATTGTTCAATCATATAGTAATTACATTTTTACATTCTTGAGGAACTAATATATTATTTCACATTGTAACTATACAATTTTACATTCTGTGTAATTATAATTTTAAATTTTAAAATTATACATATCATAAAATAGATGTAAAAACACTAAATTTTAAGTTAGCTTATTTTCTTCTATTTCCAATTTTTCTAAAATAAATACATATTCAGTTTTATAATGGGAAAAAAATTATTTTAAAAGCTTACCTCTCTAAGACATTTGACTGTTTCTCAAATATTTTCAACATGGCGTTCAGTCGATTTGGTACTGAATACATAGTTTCTATTGTTTAAAAAAAAAGAAAACATTTAAAGGTTTTATAAATGATTGAAGTTTATCTCTATGTTGATATAACTCATTTCTATATGTGTGAGAACTACAAAAGCATAGGGAAGAAACAGCAAGGTCATATTAAGTACTCAAGG
This sequence comes from Lasiurus borealis, assembly GCA_004026805.1. Classification (NCBI taxonomy): domain Eukaryota; kingdom Metazoa; phylum Chordata; class Mammalia; order Chiroptera; family Vespertilionidae; genus Lasiurus; species Lasiurus borealis. The sequence continues at coordinate 15,054 of PVJN01042617.1, read as the reverse complement.
AACAAAATGCTTAAGATAAAATAGTTGCCATTTGCAAGACAATATACTACTTTACATTCTCCTAATAAACAAAAAAAAGGAAGATACTATCACCATTTGCAAATAAATAAATTGAGGCTCAGAGTGGTTATATAACACTAGAGGCCGGATACATGAAATTCGTGCATAGAGGGGAGGTTCCCTCAGCCCATCCTGCACCCACTCCAATCGGGGACCCCTCAGAGAATGTCCAACTGCCAGTTTAGGCCCAATCCTAGGTCCCATTCAGAGACACTAGGGATGAGCCTAAACCAACGGTCAGACACCCCTTTACAATCTGGGACTGCTGGCTCCTAACCTCTCACCTGCCTTCCTGCCTAATTGCCATTAATCTATCTGCCTGCCTGCCTAATCACCCCTAACTGCCTCTGCCTGCCTGCCTGATCACCTCTAACTTCCCTCCCCTACCAGTCTGATCTCTCCCCTAACTGCTCTCCCCTGCTGGCCTGATCACCCCTAACTGCCTCTGCCTGCCTGATCACCCCTAACTGCTCTCCTAGGCTGGCCAATTTGGTTCTGATTGGTAAGTTTCTATGCCAGTCAGTGTCAAAAGCTCTGCGTTTTAGGCAGCCATTGGTTCCTTACATTCACCCAGATTTGATTCTGATTGGTCAGTTTCTATGCGAGTCAGTGTCTCTGGGTCTATGAATGAGTCCTGATAAGAAAAGTGGGGCTGATTAGTAGCCCCTGTGGAGGTAGGAAGAGAAAGAGAGGCAAATTCTGATCAACAGCTGCCACAGAAACTATGAATTAGATCCTGCCTCTTTCTCTCTCTGCAGGCCTCTCTCCAGGCCAGATCTGCCGGCTCCTAGGCAGTCACTGCTGGGTCAGGGCGCTGGCAGGGGTGCCAGTCAGTGGTGGGTCACCACAGCAAACCAGTACTGACTTCCAATCTGGTCAAGCCTTTAGTTATAATGGTCCCTATGACCCTGGTTCTTTATTATGTAGATGATAAAAACTATGCATCTATAAGTGACAAAAGTGGAATGAGGTTCAGTGTATGTGACCTCCTTCTGAAATCCTATCTAATAAAAGAAAATATGCAAGTTGACCAACACACAAGATGGATGCCCACATGTGGTCAAAGATGGCCACCTCCATGTTGGACACAAGATGGAGGCTATTAGATGACTGGCAGGGAAGGGCAGTTGTGGGTGATCAGGCCAGCAAGGAAGAGCAGTTGGGAGGGACCGGGCCTGCAAGGAAGGGCAGTTGGGGTGATCAAGCCTGCAGAGGAGGACAATTTGGGGGTACCCAGGCCTGCAGGGGAGGACAATTGGGGGGAACCAGGCCTGCAGGTTAGGACAGTTGATGGGGGACCAGGCCAGCAGGGGAAAGCAGTTAAGAATAATCAGGCCTGCAGAGGAGGGCAGTTAGGGGCAATCAGGCCTGCAGGGAAGCAGGTAGGCAACAGTCAGGATGGCAGGGGAGTGGTTAGGGAATGATCAGGCTGGCAGGCAGAAGTGGTTAGGGGCAATCAGGCAAGCAGGTAGGCAAACAGTTGGGAGCCAACAGTCCTGGATTGTGAGAGGGATGTCTGACTGCTCATTTAGATCCAATTCAGTGGGGATTGGGCCAAAACAGGCAGTCGGACATCCCTCGAGGGGTCCCAGATTGGAGACGGTGCAGGCTGGGCTGAGGGACACACACACACAAATACACACACACACACACACACACACACACACACACACACACATATGCATGCATTAATTTCATGCACCAGGCCTCTAGTTAATATGTAAAAAGACTCCAGGATGCTTAGAGAACTACTTTGGTTGTTGTAGCTAAGCCAGAAAGTTCTGTGGGGAGAATCTAACAACCTTTCTAAATGTTTTCAAATTTATTTTATAACGTTTTTAATTTATTTCTGAATTAAATAACCCATAGTTACCTAAGATGCTAAGGAACCCAATATAATGAGGATCCATAACAATGAACTCTTAGGGTAGTAATACAAGACTCCTCTATCTTGAAACAGAATTATATGACAAAAAAAATGTCCCTGCACTGTTTTTGCTATATAAACAAGACATTACAAGTGCAAAGAAAATGTTAAGTAATTTGAAAGTATACCACAGATTCTTCCTATCTATCATCATGAGATGTCTATTTACTTATATCTTCTTTAATTTCTTTCATAAGAATGTTGTACTTTTCATCATATACATCTTGTACATATTTAATTAGATTAATATCTTAGTATTGAGTTTTTGTGTGGTTACAAATGGTGTGTGTAAAGTTTCAAATTCTTCTTTGTTCATTGTTTATATATAGGAAATAATTGCAATAAGAAAATTCAATATTTTAAGATACCAGTGACCACCAATTTGATTTTTAGATTCAATGTGATCCCAATCAAAATTCCAGCAAGTTATTTTGTGCATATCAACAACCTAAATTCTAAACTTTATATGAAAGGCAAGAGATCAGAAGAAGCCAATACAATATTAAAGAATAAAGTAGAATAACTGCCACTATCCAAATTTAAAACTTACTAGAAAACCTACAATAATTCAGATAGTTTGCAAAAGAATAAATGAGCATTCAGAAGGAATTAAGACACTAGGAAGTCACTTGAGCATTTTATACTGGCCCCTCTTTTGCCAAGAGGGACCCTCTTCTCACAACCCAATGGACCTCAGCTATAACCTGAGCTCTCTATTCACGCTGAGGTTGAAGCCTTCAGTTGGCTGGTATAATGGATTTGTCCCTTGCCAAATGGTGTGAGCTGAGCTCTCCCTAGAGAAGGAACCTGAATTCCCCAAGATAAGTGATCAGTGCCGGGGCCCCTGCCAGCAGGTGTGGGGATTCCCAAAGCAGATGCTGGGCGTGGAGGCCACTGGGGCATAGGCTACCAAGGAGACAGAAATGAACCTCACAACACCTGTTTGGCTCCAGAGGATGACTGGTTAGCCAGAGACGGGTAAGATTCCTCAGGGAAGAAACAACCTAAGACAGGCACAGTCGCAGGGGGGCCATCAGGAGAGAACTTGGGGTCCAACAAAGGTGGATCACAGACCCTCCCCTAACCCCTCCCCCCGCCACAACTATGCAGGGGCCTGAACCCTCACCCTTTCTGAGAGAGATCTCCAGCTCCCATGGCTACTTCGCTTCCCACACTCAGCACAGATCAGGACCCAGGTAACAGATAGAAACATGTGGATAGCAGCTGCCCTACATCTAAATTCAGCGTAGCACTAGGAATGCTCAGTGCCTACTCAAGAATGCAAATAAACCTTTCCACTAATATTTACAGGGTAATTTAAGATTGTTGGTGGAGTATTAAATTTGATAGTAAAAGAATTATCAAGCCTTCAGATTAATTTAAATTGGCGAACTGAAATAAGTGAACACCCAAGAAAATTTAAGTGTACTGGACAAAAAGCTGTTTCTAAACTATTAATTAAAACTTCTATTGATAGCTTCTCTCATGGTAAAATTGATTAACATGCAATGAACATAAAACAGGCATATTTGTGTGCAAAAAAAATAAAATTTACAGTTATGAAGATTGCATTAAAATTTTACAAAATTCTCCATTAATCAAAAAAAGGGATAGAGAGTAGGATAATATCCTGTAAGGAAAATTATCTGGTAAGTAAATTACATCTAGAAAATTTTCACTTTAGAAAATTAATTCTCATTTGTAATACTAACAGCAAGACACCCATGAAAAACACACATGGTGTCAAAATAAGCCAAAGGTAAAGCAAGTAGGCAAAAATAAAAAGGACCCCAAGTCAAATTTATAGAAAAGATTCCTTTATTAACTTTTGGTGGAGAATATGTTTATATACTTTCAGAGAATAACTCCAAGACCAAGTGGACTCCTGCAACAGAGAGGAACTGACAGGTCTGCTCCAACCACGAAGACAAGAGGAGAAACAGTCCAGAGATGGAAGACGCTGATGACGCCTTGCCAAGCGAGCAGTCAGCAGCTGTGCATCACTACAGAATGCCTAGGACCAAACCAGAGAAGGTCGGACCGGCATTGCCACCATTTGTCCACTATTCAGATACCACTGATGATGGTACACATAATGAACTGTTTGACATTGAAACTGGGACTCAAACATTTTTTTACTCTTATTTCTAGCCTACAAAGGCAAGATGTTTTTAAAGACAAGAACTGTGGAGATGGGGGGGGGTGGAGGCTAGATACAGAGTCAAAGAAGCAATGAACAGACTGTCATGCTACAATGGGAAAGTAGGGGAGGTTGGGCGAGGAGGGGGCCTGTAAGAGATCAACCAAAGGACTTGTATGCATGTATGTAAGCATAGCCAATGGATACAGGGCATTGAGGGGGAGGGGGAGAGAAAGGTGAGGGCATGTACTGGGGGGTGTGGAAGGCAATAGGGAACAGAAAAAAAATTAATTAATTTAAAAAAAAAAGAATAAATGAGCAGATCAATGTAGAGATCAATGTAGGAACTGAGTAGAGATCCCAGAAATAAACTCATACAAATATAGTCAACTGGTCTTTGGCAAAAAAACAAAGGCACAAAGGTTAGTCTTAATAGAAATAGATTAATCTTTTCAACATATGAGACTGGACAAACTGGAAATTTACATGCCCAAAATAATAATAATCTAGACAAAGACATTACACCTTTACAAAGATTAACTCAAAGTGGATCACAGATTTAAATGTAGAACACAAAACTATTAAACTTCTAGAATATATAATATAGGATAAGATCTAGATTACTACGGATTTAACTATAACTTTTTAGATACAACACCAAAAGCACAATTCATGAAATAAAGAACTGAAAAGTTAAACTTTATTAAAATTAAGAACTTCTGCTCTACACAAGATGCTTGCTAAGATAATAAAAATATAAGCAATAGACTAAAAGAAAATCTTTACAAAATGTATATCTGAAAAAGCACTTGTGTTCAAATTATACAATGAACTCTTTTTTTTTTAATTAAATCTTCATTATTTGTTTCTCTTTTTCTCCACCATAACTCCCCTCCACCCAGATCCCAACCCTCCCTCTAATCTTACCTCCCTCCCATTGACCTCATCCATAGGTGTATGATTTGTGTCCAGTCTCTCCCTGTACACCCCTCACCCCTTTCCCCCTGAGAATTATCAGTTCACTCCCTTTCTGTGCTCCTGATTCTATTATATTCACCAGTTTATTCTGTTGATCAAATTTTTAATTCACTTAATTTTTAGCTTCACTTGTTGATAGATAGGTATTTGTTGTTCATGAATTTTTATCTTTTACCTTTTTCATCTTTCTCTTCTAAAAGAGTACAGTGGTACCTCGAGATACGAGTTTAATTCATTCCATAACCTTGCTCATATATCATTGCTCGTATCTCAAAGCAAATTTCCCCATTGAAATCAATTGAAATGCCGTTAATCTGTTCCAGCCCCCAAAATGCCACCCCAGTTGTTCTTGTTACGTGTTTTTGAATAAGAAAAATGTATTTATAAATGACAAATATTGTATAAAAACATAATGAAAGAGAATGGAAAGGAATAAACTGGTTTTATAAAGTGTATTTACCTACTCGTTACACTCTTAATGTTACACTTTATCCCTAAACTGAATGTAACTTAACTAATCTTCATTGAACTTAATTGCTACTGGTCTTTGCATTTTTGGCCGATTTCAAAAAAAAACCTGTCCAACAAGGTTTGCCTCTTTCTCCCTTTCAGAATGTTTCTGAAATGGGTGAGGCAAGTTTCATTGAACAGCTCCGATGCACGACCAGTAGCAACTTTTTCGGGCTGTTTCTTTTCCACCAAGTGTGACACCCTCTCCCACATTCCTAAGATCTCCTTTATCTCACTTGTAGAGATCTCCTCCACCTCTGGCTCCTCCTCAAAACCAATTTCTTGGAGAATCTCCGCATGTTGCTGAGACTGCAACTCTTGTAACTCCTCCGTGGTGAGTTCCAGAGAGTGCTCCTCAACGAGCTCATTTACCTCCAGGCCCATGGATTTTCCCAGAGACACTATCTCCTCCTCCACTGGAACTTTGGGTTCGAATCCTAAGAAGGTCCTTTTGGCTACGGCCTCAGGCCATAGCTTCTTCCATGCAGAGGTCAAAGTCCTTGTTGGAACACCCAGCCAGGCCTGATCAATAATTCTGAGGCATATCACGATGTTAAAGTGGTTCTTCCAGAACTCTCAAAGGGTGAGGTTTGTGTTCTCCATCACCTCAAAGCAGCGCCAGAACAGGTGCTTGATGTACAGCTTTTTAAAATTAGAAATCACCTCCTGATCCATGGGCTACAGGATAGAAGTGATGTTGGTAGGTAGGTAGACAACCTTTATAAACTAGAACTCTTCGAGGAGTTCATCTTTGAGGTTTGGTGGGTGAGCAGGAGCATTGTGGAGGACGAGGAGGGCTTGTATGGTTAGGTTGTTTTCCTGTAGATATTTCTTAACAGAAGGGCTGAACACCAGGTTTAGCCACTCCACAAAGAACTGCCTGGTGACCCATGCCTTCGGGTTTGCCCTCCACATAACTTGCAGTTTATCTTTTAAAATCTTTGTGACTTAAAGACTCTGGGGTTTTCCGAATGGTATATGAGCAGAGGGTTGATCTTGCAGTCACCACTCGCATTGGCGCACAGTGCGAGCGTTAGCCTATCCTTCATGGGTCTGTGGCCTGGCATCGCCTTCTCCTTTGCTGTAATGTAAGTCCTATTGGGCGTCTTCTTCCAGAAAAGCCCTGTCTCGTCACAGTTGAAGACTTGCTGGGGGATATATCCTTTGGCTTCTATCAGGTCGGAAAAAGTTTTGAGGAAATCCTCAGCTGCCTTCACATCCGAACTTGCTGCCTCACCATGCCTGACGATGGAGTGAATGCTGAACCTTTTCCTGAAGTTATCAAACCAGCCTCTACTGGCTTTAAATGAGTCTTTTGATGCTTCGTCGGTGGAAGTGCGCGGGCTCTGCTCCAGCAAATCACTGTAAATCGCTCGTGCCTTCTCGCATATGATGCCCTGTGTTAATGTATCTCTTTTAAGCTGTTTCTCTGTCACCCACACCATCAGTAGATTCTCCATATTTTCATGGAGAGAGCTACGGAGATTAGAAATTATTGTAACGCCCTTAGCTGGCGTTATACCCTTTATCAACTCCTTCTGTTTAAGCACAGTGTATATCGTTGAAGTACTACACCCGTACTGCCTCGCCAAGTCAGCCACTCGCACACCTTGCTCATATTTTTCTATGATTTCACGCTTTAATTCAATAGACATCATCCTCCTCTGAACACTGACCTTTCCACTCTCTTTCTTCCGACCATGGTTATAAAAAGAAATGTGATAAAGTATGTAAATGCACAAAAGATGCTTCAATAAGGAGGTAAACAAGCACACTGACTGAGGCATGGGAAACTATGAGATGCTCGAGTCTTGGTAAACTGGTGGGTTGTGTGCAGCCGGCCAATCTGCGCCATTACTCGTATCTCAAATGTTGCTCGTATTTCAAAGCAAGAAATTGCTCACTCGACAGCTCGTATCTCAAAAATCTTGTATGTTAGGGCACTCGTATCTCGAGGTACCACTGTAATTACAACTAATTTAATTAAAAAACAACCCCAGCAAACAAAAGTCCTGGTCTGGATGGCTTTACATGTGAATTCCACCAAATATTCAAAGAACTAACATTTATCCTTCTCAAACTATTCTAAAAAATTCAAAGTGAGGAAAGATTCCCATGCTCATTTTATAAAGACAGCATTATCCTAATTCCAATACCAAATGAAGACAAAAATAGGCTAATATCCCTAATGAACGTAGATGCAAAAATCCAAATACATTAAAATATTAAACACCATGATCATATGAGATTTATTCCTGGGATGCAAGGTCGGTGCTATATCTGCAAATCAATTCACCTGACACACCACATAAACAAAACAAAAATTATATGATTTTATCTATAGACTTAGAAAAAGAATTTCACAAAATCTAGCACCTATTTAGGATAGAAACTCTCAGCAAAATGGGAATAAAAGGAACATACATCAACGTAATAAATGCCATATGTGATAAACCCAGTCAACATACTCAATGAGCAAAAACAAAAACCATTTCCCTTAATACATGAACAAGAAGTGGATGTTCACTGTCACCATTCTTGTTTATCATACTAATGGAAGCCCTAGGCATAGCAATAAGACTAGAAGAAGTAATAAAAGGCATTCAAATTAGAAAGGAAGATATAAAATTGTAATTATTGAGAGGAAGATGGCTGCTGACAAGAAGGCAGACTGCAAAATACTGTGTGAGTGAGATAACAAAATGACAGTGTGTGGACGTACAGAAAGTGGATATTTGTGGGTGAGGGACAGCTATACTCCAAGGGACTGTTGGGGATTGCTAGACCAGGTTCCCCTGACCAGGCAGCCTCCACTGCTGCTGAAATCTCTCCCAGATCAACTGGTTGGTTCTGCCATGGAGACCACGCCATATTGAAGGGGAGAGTGGCTGTTATTGGAAGTCTATATATACCAAGACTCTACAACCACAACACCCAGGAAACAGCTGCAAACCCAGATCTCAAACAGCATGCACTTGGATGAGGTTCTGCACCTTCTCACAGAATGGTCAGATTTCAAGATTTCACCTAGGAAACTGTGAGGACTGCTATCCAGGCTGGAGAAAGAAACATGCACAACAGGATCTAGGTTCAGGGGAAATCTGTGCCCCACAAAATCTGTGGATGTTAGGGCTAGCATGATCTGCAAATGTGGAAGGAGATATGCAGAAGGGAACCCTGAAAACCAACCCATAACTGGACTGGGTGCAAAAGGCATCCTGAAATTTTATTAGTGTACTGGCTTCTTAGTGCCAGGAGAAAAGAGACTTGCACAGAGATGTTCACAGAGTTGCGCACAGTGCTGGAGGGTAAAAGTCCCAAGTTTGTGCACTTACTCTGGCTCTTTTTTTTCTCTTTAAATCCTTGCTTTTGATTACTAAGCCCAATAAATAGGATCACCCAAGTGGAGACAATCTGAGAGACTGCAGTGGAAAATTGTTTTTGTATAACCTGGGGATAAAAGTGAGAAGTCTATCTATCAGAGAACTAGCTCTGGGGCAGTCCATTCTCCCAAACCAGTATTAAGTGCGACATGGAAAACAAAATCTAAATACTGGCTAGAGAGGACTTATAGCCTCAGAGGTCAACACAGAAACACTGCCACCCAGGGGTTGAATCACAAATTGACTCTTGTATAAACACCAACAAAGGATTCTAAGAAACAAAGAAACACTGCCTGCTAGAAAATCAGGACTGTGCCTTACAACACAGAGGAGCAATAGAATGCAGACAACTTCAATAGTGTCCTGACTACCAGACAGAAAACAGGCATCCTAAACAGACTGTCAAATTATAGCAGGAAGATTAGGGAGAGGTGGGATAGATAAAATATCAAACAGAACCGTTTTGAAAGTGAATGACTTTCATTACTGCACTTTTTTTTTCACCTTTTATTTAAGAAACTAAATTGTTTTTTCCTTTTTCCTCACTTCATTTTACCTTTTTATTTATTACATTTTTATTTTTTAACCAGTATTATTACTACTATTTTACCTTTTATAAAAAGTGTCATTTTATTTTCTCTTTATTTTATTTTGGGATTAATAATCTACATTCTATTTTCATTTTTCTTTTAGCATCATTTTACTCTAATTTAACTTTACCTTTTACCAACATTCTTTTCCTTACTTTTTCCCTTTTGTTGTCCTGCTTCTCTTACCCTATTCCTGCTTTAGATTTTCTTTATTCCTTCTTTTCACTGTGTTAAAAATTCACCCAATTTATATATCTAATTTCTGATCCCCTGCTCTCTGTCCATAAACACTTCTCTCTTCTCTTTCTTCACTACTCAAATTATTTCCTCTATACTCTTTTGTTTGTTTGTTTGTTTGATTGCTTGTTTTTTGTTGTTATTATTTTTGTTTGTTTGTTTTGGTTTGGTTCTCAAGAGCTTCACAGACAACAAAAGACTAAGGGAGTTTATTACCACCAAATCAGCAATGCAAGAAATGCTAAAGGGTCTGCTGTAAAAAGAAGAAATAGAAAGTGAAGATGGAACACAGGCTTAAAGAATAAAAATGGTGACAAAAAAGTACTTACCAATAACAACTTTAAATGTAAATGGATTAAATGTCCCAATCAAAAGACATAGGATAGCAGACTGGATAAGAAAACATCCTCATATCTGTTGTCTACAGGAAATCCATCTCAGAAAAAAAGGACTCACACAGACTGATGGTGAAGGGATGGGTAAAGGTTTTGGGGGCAAATTAAAAAGAAAAAAAAAGCTGGGGTAGCAATACTTATATCTGACAAATTAGATCTCGAAGTGAAGGACATAACAAGAAAGGCCACTTCATAATAATAAAGACAGCAATCCAACAAGAAGAAATAACTCTGGTAAACTTATATGCACCCAATCCAGGAGCACACAAATACATTTTTTTAAAAAAACTAGAGGCTATCAAGGGAGAGATTAATAGCAATACAGTCATAGTAGGGGACTTTAATACCACACTATCACCAATGGACAAATCCTCTAAACAAAAATCAGCAAAGGAACATCAATCCTAAATGACAGATGGAATTAATTGACATCTCAGAACATTTCATCCCCCAAGCCACAAAACATACATTCTTCTCAAGTGCATATGGGTTGTTTTTAAAGATAGACAATATATTAGATCACAGGCAAAGTCTCTTCAAATTAAAGAACACAGAAATCATATCAAGCATCTTCTCAGATCACTATGGCATAAAACTGAAAATCAGTTACAGTAAATACAATTCAAAAAAATCAAACACCGGGAGAATAAATAGCATGCTATTAAACAATGACTAGGTTACCAGAAAGATTAAAGAAGAAATAAAAAGCATCATGGCAACAAACGACAATGAAAACACAACAATCCAAAATCTGTGGGACATAATGAAAGCAGCTTTAAGAGGGAAGTTCATAGTTCCACAAGCCTACCACAAACAAAAGAAGAAACAGCCAAAACCGGTTTGGCTCAGTGGATAGAGCATCAGCCTGTGGAATGAAAGGTCCCAGGTTCAATTCCAGTCAAGAGCATGTGTCCTGATTGCAGGCACATCCCCAGTAAGGGGTGTGCAGGAGGTGGCTGATCAATGTCTCTCTCTCATTGATGTTTCTAACTCTCTATCCCTCTCCCTTTCTCTCTGTAAAAAATCAATAAAATATATTAAAAAAAAAAAAAAGAAACAATGGCAATAAATTACCTAGCCGTACAATGCAAAGAGTTAGAAAGAGAGCAACAAGAAAAGCCCAGCTTAAGCAGAAGGAAGGAAATAATAAAGTTCAGAGCGAAGATAAATGAAATAGAGACCAAAAAAATGCAATAGATGGAGAAAACCAAGAGCTGGTTATTTGAAACAATAAACCAAATTGATGAACCTCCAGCCAGGCTCACCAAGAAGCAAAGAGAGAGGACCTAAAGAAACAAAATCAGAAATGAAAGAAGTGAAATAACAACTGATCCCATAGAAATACAAACAATTATGAAAAAATATTATCAACAACTCTATTCCAACAAAATAGACAACCAGATGAAATGGACATTTCCTAAAAAAAAATACAAGCTCCCAAAACTCAATCAAGAAGAATTTAAAAACCTGAATAGGCTGATAACTACTGAATAAATTGAAACAGTGATAAATAATCTTCCAGCAAACAAAAGCCAAGGTCCAAATGGGTTTACAGGGGAATTCTACCAAGCATTCAAAGAACTAAAACTTATCCCCCTCAGACTATTCAAAAAAATTCAAGAGAAAGTCACACTCCAAGCTCTTTCTATAAAGCCAGTATTGCCCTAATCCCCAAACCAGATAAAGACACCACACAAAAAAAGAAAACTACAGGCCAATATCCTTGATTAACATAGATGCTAGAATCTTCAACAAAATTCTAGCAAATCGGATTCAGCAATACATTAGAAAAATCATACACCATGACCAAGTGGGATTTATTCCAGGAATGCAAGGATGGTGCAATATCTGCAAACCATCACATAAACAAACTGAGACAAAAATCACATAATTGTATCAATTGATGCAGAAAAAGCATTTGAAAAAATCCAACACCATTTCTTCATAAAAACTCTCAGCAAAATGGAATAGAGGGGTCATCCCTCAACATAATAAAAGCCCTATATGACACACCTAGAGCCAGCATCATACTCAATGTACAAAAATTAAACCCATTTCCCCTAAGAACAGGAACAAGACAAGGAGGAGCACTTTTACTAATCCTGTTCAACAGAGTAATAGGAGTACTAGCCATAGCAATCAGACAAAAAAGAAGAAATAAAAGGCATCCAAATTGGAAAAGAAGTAAAGCTATCCTTATTTGCAGATAACATATCATACATAGAAAACCCCAAAGACTCCATCAAAAAACTACTAAACCTAATAAATGAATTTGGCAGTGTAGCAGGATACAAAATTAACATCCAGAAATCTATGGCCTTTTTATACACCAATAATAAACTCACAGAAATAGAAATGGAAAAAACAACTCTATTTATCATTGCACCAAAAAAACTTAAGATACCTAGGAATAAACTTAACCAAGGACATTAATGACCTATACTCAGAAAATTACAGGACACTGAAAAAATAGATAGAAGAAGACATAAACAGATGGAAGAACATACCATGTTCATGGATTGTTGAATCAACATCATTAAAATGTCCATACTATCCAAAGCAATCTATAGATTCAGTGCAATACTTATTAAAATGCCAATGGCATATTTCAAAGATCTAGAACAAACTCTCCAAAAATTCACCTGGAATAAAAAAAAAAAGACTCAGCATAGCCACAGCTGTCCTGAGAAAGAAGAATAAAGTTGGAAGGATCACAATACCCTAGCCCTCCTTCACTGCTGGTTGGAATGCAGACTGGTCCAGTCACTATGGCGAACAGTATAGAGTTTTCTCAAAAAACTAAAAGTGGAACTTCCATTTGACCCAGTAATCCCACTCCTAGGAGTATATCCAAGAAAGCAGGAATACTAATCAGAAAGGATATATGCACCCCTAAGTTCATAGCAGCACAGTTTACAATAGCTAAGGTTTAGAAATAGACTAAATGCCCATCAGCAGATAAATGCAATAGAAAGCTATGGTAAATCTACACAATGGAATACTATGCTGCTATAAAAAGGAAGGAACTGTTACCATTTGCAGCAGTATGGATGGAACTGAAGAGTATTATGTTAAGTGAAATAAGCCAGGCAATAAAAGAAAAAAAAACACATGATCTCACTCATTTGTGTAAAATAAAGAACATTATAACCTGATAAACAAAAAAAAATAGATACAGAGGCAGAGAAGCATTGAACAGACTGTCAAAATACAGCAGGAAGTATTTTTGGGGAGTGGGAGGGGGAGTAAGAGATCAACCGAAGGACTTGTATGCATGCATATCAGCATAACCAATGGACACAAGATACTGGGGGAGAGGGGAAAGGGAGAGATGGCATGTGTCCAGAAGTAGGAAAGGCCAGGGGAAGGTCAGTGGGGGGAAAAAGGAGACATATGTACTACTATGTGTAATACTTTAAACAATAAAATAAAATTTTTAAAAAACTGTCATTATTTTCAGATGACATGATACTGTATGTTGAAAACCTTAAAGATTTCACACACACACACACACACACACACACACAACTAGTAGGATTGATAAAGTAAGATAGTAGGATACAAAATTAGTATTCATAAATCCATGGTATTTTTATATACCAATAATGAATTTTCAGGAAGGGAAACTAAGAAACCAATAACATTTACAATTGCGCTAAAATAATTAAATACCTAGGAATAAATATAAACAAGGAGGTAAAAGACCTGTGCTCAGAAAATTATAAGATACTAAAGAAGGAAACTGAAGAAAATACAGATAAGTAAAAGCAAATACCATATTCATGAATATAAATAACTATCATTAAAATTTCCATACTACCAAAAGCAATCTGCACTTTCAATAAAATTCCTATCAAAATTTCAAATATGTATTTCACAGAACTACAACAAATAATTCAAAAATTTAGATATAACCACAAAAGATCACGAATAGTCTCTGCAATCTTTTTTTTAATTTCTTTACTGATTAAGGTATTACATCTATGTCTTTATTCCCCCATTACCCTCAACCCTTCATTCATGCCCCCACCCTCTTGTTGTCTGTGTCCATTGAATATCACATGGTCTCCACAATCTTGAGAAATTAATAAAGTTGGAAGTATCACACAAGCTGTTATCAAATTATACTTCAAAACCATATTAATTAAAACAGCAGGATCTGACATAAAAACAGACATGTAGGTAAATGGAACAGAATAGGTGGCCCAGAAATAAATCCATAATGACAAAGGAGGCAAAAACATAATAATGTGATAAAGACAATCTATTATATAAATGATGCTGAGAAAATTGGACATGGAAAAAATTTGAAATGAGAATATCTTCTTACTACATATTCAAGAATAGACTCAAAATGGATTAAAGATTTAACTGTAAGATTAAAAACCATAATACTCCAAAAAAATAATAGTAAAATCTCAGACATTTCTTGTAGCAATATTTTTTTCTGATATATATCCTCAGGCAGGGGAAACAAAAGAAAAAATAAACAAATGGGACTACATCAAACTAAAAAGTTTTGAATCGCAGCAAAACATCAACTAAGTAAAAAGACAACCTATTAAACAGAAGAAACTATTCATCAATGATACATCTGATAAGGGGTTAATATCAAAATTTATAAGAACTCATACTTCTCACTCATTGGTGGACAATAAAGAACATTATAAACTGATGTACAAAAGGATAGATACAGAGGCAGTAAAGCCTCAAACAGACTGTGAAATTATAGCAGGAAGATTAAAGTTAGGTGGGGTAGATGGGAGATCAATCAAGGGACTTGTATGCATGCATATAAGCATAACCAATGAACATAGACACTGGGGGGGTTGGG
>PVJN01042616.1:0-18179 GCA_004026805.1 Lasiurus borealis | reverse complement strand
GGACGGAGGGAGGGAAGGAGGAAGGGAGAGAAAGAAGGGGGGGAGAAAGGTTACAGGAAGGGAGGGAGGAAGACCATGTCCCCCTCCTTTGATTGCTGGATTTTTATCTTACGTTTTTAATTTTTTTCAAGGGGAGAAGCCTGCCTCTCCTTGTCCCAACTAAGGCATGAGAATTTGGTGGCTGTTACCATGGCCACTCATCTTCCATTCCAAAGAGAGCAAGAAAGAAACAGAATCCTCCTGCCTCCTCCATCGCCTCACTACCCCCAGTCCTCCCACCCCTGCCAGGTCGGTGCCAGTTATGGCCCAGCTGCAGCCTCTAGTCAGCCTCCTCCCTGCACCAGCCCCACCCCCAAGATACCTGCCACCTCGGAGCCAGGCCCCATCCTCACTGCACGAATACATAGTAATGCGTAGTGTGTGCAGGCATGCTTCTGGCTCTGGGGATACAGCGTGATCAAATCTACCCAGACCCCTGATTACATGGAGGTTAGTCTTTTGGGGAGACAGACAAGAGAGAAATGCATTGAACAAGATAAAGTCAGCTCAATGGCGATAATAAAAGCAATGGAGAACAATAAAGGAGGTGCGCTCAGAAGGGGTGTTGGGGAAGCTCAGAGAAAGTCTCAAGGAGGAGCAGACATTTCACTAAAACCCAGGAGGAGGTGAAGGACAGGCCACGTGGGGCCCGGGGACGAGCATTCAAGCAGAGGGAATAGCAAAGGCCCTGCCCCAGGAGGGAGGACGGACGGGATTGCCCGAGGAGACTGGTCAGAGGCGGGGCCCAGACGGTGCCACACGGTGGGTCGTTGTTGGAGTTAAGTTTTGACTAAGAAGGAGGGTTCGGGGTGGAGAGTTGTGGGATCTGACTTCTGTGATGAGAGCAGAGGCCAGGGCAGAACAGCAAGACCGGAATTTTCCCAGCCCTGCCTCGGACAAGAAATAAAAGAGAGGAAGGCCTCTTCTGCCTGTCTCTTTCACCCCATCATTTCCATCTCAAAGAATCACAGGGTAGCGGGTAGTTTTCATTTCCACAAGCCCCTGGACACCGCCCCCCTCATTGGAATGCCAGCTCCTTAACACAGATGTCACCCCATGTGACTGGCTCATCACCATATCCCCAGTACCTCACAAGGGGTGGCACTTAGTAAGTGCTCATTAAATACTATTTGTTTAAAAAAAAAAACTGCAGGTTGCCCAGCCAGCGTGGCTCAGTGGTTGAGTACCGGCCTACACAGGGATGTCACGGTTCAATTCCAGGCCAGGACACATGCCCGGGTTGTGGGCTCAGTCCCCATTGTGGGACATGACTCTTTCCCATCATTGATGTTTCTATCTTCCTGTCCCTCTTCCTTCCTCTCTCTGAAATTAAAAAATAAAATAAAATAAAAATTTTAAAGAAAGAAACTGCAGGTTTGCGGTGGAAGAGGCTCTGGCAGCTTGTAATCCCCTCCACTGCCACTCTGGTGCCCCTACCAGACATTGCCCCCATTTCAGGAGAGATTGAGGGGCTTGCTTAGGGTCACCCCAACGCAGAGTTGGAGTCAGATCTCAAGCCTGGGTGCCTCCAGAGCCCTAGCCCTCTTCTCACAGGCACAAGGGCCCAGGACACCCTGTCAGGCCAGTGCGGTCCCTCCTGCCCCCATGTGGCTCACCCAGAGCCATCAAACAACAGCCCATAATACTCAGGAGGAGGACGGAGCTGTCCTTTTGTGCTGGTCCCTCTGAGGGGCTGTGATTCTATTCGGGGGGGGGGTGGGGGGTGGAAATCTGTCCCTCTGGAGGATGGGGTGTACATCTGTCCCTCTGGGTGTCTGATCCTCTTGTTGCAAACCTTGCCTGCAGGTGGGTCTGTTTGAACCAGTCTTTCAGCCCCACCCTCTGGATTCCTTTCCCTTCTGAAAGCTCTCCCTGCCTGCAATGCTCTCCCCGCCATCTGCGGACCTCGCGCGCCACCTGCTGACCGCTGCTCCACCTGCACCTCCTTGCCCAGCAGGAGCATAGAGCACGGTGCAAAAGGGTGGTGCAATGTGTAGTTCCTGAGACCAGAATTTGGCCTCAGCCCTCTCCCCCATACCCATGAACCACAGAGGATTCCCCCCTAGCGCCTCTGTCACCCCTCAATCCCCTCAGGGGTTGAGGAAGGATTGCCTGGCACACACAGAAGTTGGGACAGGCCACAGAGCTGCCCTGCGGGCCCTGGGACTCTCCTGTGGGCTCCCTGGACAAGTTCCCTAGGAGAGGGGTGGGCAGAGGAGACAGGGCAGGGCCAGGGCTCTCTGGGCCAGTCCGCAGTGGGTCCTCTGCCCCTGCTTGGGGGCTGAAGAAAACCCAGGTTGACTCCTGCCCCCAGCCTTAATCCCTCTCATACTCTCTGCCTTTCTCTCCTTCGACCCCATCCCTGCCAATCCTATTCCTCTCCAACATGCCCTTCCTTCAAATCCTCAGAGGTTCCAGTGCCACCTACACGGCCATCACACACCCTGCGTGATGCTGATTTATGTTCTGAGTCTGGAGCCTGGGAAGAAGGTGGGGAGCTGGAGAGCCAGGTCAGCCTTTGAGAGGACCGGGCACAGGCACACAGCTATGCGCAGGTATCTATGCACACACATAGCATGGGCACATGTGCACACATGAATGCTGGTGCGCTTGCACACATACATATGCATACACACATATGTATACACATACACAATGCGTGCCACATACTCACACATGAGCATTGGTACACAACTCCACTGGTACACAGGTATCCACACCTACAAACAGGCAGCCCTAGACAGATACAAACCCATGCAGGTGCACCATGAAAACTCACATCTACACACACACCCATTAGGCGATGCTCACGTGCACACATGCCTGGTGGTAAAGCCACACTCTGGAGTCAGAAAGGCCTCCGCTGGAACCCTCGGTCAGCTTTACCACTCACTTGCTCTGTGACCTTGGGTCTGTGCAACTTTTCAGCGCCTCAGTTTCCCTATCTATAAAAGTGGGTCATCTGAGTGCCTGTCGGGTTGTCAGGATGAGGCGAGCTGATGAGTGGACCCGGCCTGGTAATAGCAAGCGCTCAGCAAATGTCAGCAGGCAGAGCCCCAGCCTCCGGCCTGCGTGTGACCATCACTAAAGTGACCAGAAAGGCTCCTGTTTGTGTGTAAAGCAATGAGCCCCCGAGCCTCGAGGCCCCAGCACAGGCTCACACACGTGCCTGCACACGGGGGCCGCTCGGTGTGTTTCTGCTGTTTGCACAGGCTGCTTAGCTACAAGCTGAGCTGACGAGCATGCGGGCCCTCCTGGGAGCCCAGCCCTCCCACCCCAGCCTGTTGGGACAGGACCTGGCCCGGATGCCTGCATTCTTGCTGCCTTCCCTCTCCTCTGAGCCACAGACAGTGGACACAAAATGGAGAACCTAGGGACACATCATCTCCCAAGCCTCCCTAGGTGTCCCCTGCCTCCAGTGAGTCTGGGTGTTTTAGAGGGCCCTCCCTGAAACGGGGGCCCTCCCTGAAACGGGAACCCAGGGATCTTCCTGGGGCTCTCCAGTGGCTGACAGCCTCCTTCCCAGCTCCATCTCCCCACAAGCCCAAGGCTGCCGAGACTACGCTCTGGGGGGTTGACAGGTGGGGGCCCTGTCCCCCACCCCCTCCAATACACACACACACACACTCCCCCGTGGCCTCTTGGGAAAAGGAAGCCAGCCAATATTTCTGTGGCCGCCTCTCCCTAGGACCCTAAGTTCCCTCACAAAACCCTGCCCCGCCAAGCCACCCTGCTCCATGGCCACCCAGTGCCTGGGCTGGAGGGAGAGGAGCACTGGCCCTGGCCAGGCAGAGTCCACCTGGCTGGTAAGCTAGCTCTGAAGACCTTGTGGGGATCAGGGGCAGCCACGTGGCAGGTGCCCTCTTTAAAGTGTGCCTTTCAGTCACCAAGCCCCCCGTCTATCCGGCCCCAAATGATGACCTGGGACTCTTCCCCTGCCCGTCCTCACCCCCAGGCGGGCAGGGAGCACCTGGCAGGAACTACTGCCATACTCAGCAGACAATGAGAGCCCTTTCTCTTGTCTCCTGGAAACTAAGCTAAACTTTCTCATCCAAAGGCGGCGGATGCAACCACTTGGACCCTTCTCCTTCCAGGTCCCTCAAAAACAGGTCAGGGCCACCCCGTGCCCGAGGTATGGGGCTGTAGAGGGAAACCAGGGGTGACATCCCAGGTCATGAATGGAGCTTACTACCTCATTTTACGGATGGAGAAACAGGCGCAGAGGAAGGGCCTTGCTCTGACCCACACGGGGCTTTAGGGCAGGAGCTGGGCCTACAGACCCCTCCTCACCCTCTTTGGACATAGCCAAGGCTCAAGCAAATCTCACCTCTGCTCTGTGTGCTGGGACTGCCCCCCAGGTGGGGTAGAAAGGGGTGAGGAGGGCGGGGAGACACACCAAAATCAGCTGATTTTCTTTTGGGAGGATGAGCAGGCTACAAGACTTCCCAGGCCCCAGCCTTCGGGTGGACAGGATCCACACTGCCCAGACAGGGTGCCTTCTGGAACCTCCAGCGCCAGAATGAGAGAGTCACTAATGTTACCGCAGACAAGCTTGGGTTTGAGAAAGGGGACTCTGGCCATATTCTGAGACCCATACACCCTCTCCACCACGGTGGTTTTGTAGTTTTAAACCAACCCCCAAAAATGTGGATAAGGAAATGGAGAAAGTGCCCCGGACCGGGAGTCAGGGGGCCCTTTTTCTAGTTCTGCTTCTGCCAATAACTCGCTGGGGGAAACTGAGGCTCGACTGGCCCATCGGTCAAGGGGAAATGGAGTTTGTGATGGCCCTGGCTCCCACCACCACCGAGTGCTGCCAGAAACTGCCCTCCCTCCGCCGAGCCAGGAGCGTGCCAGCCTGTGCCCTGGTCTTGGCCCTCCTGATCCAGGGCAAGGCCAGCCCTCTCCAGCGCCCTCCAGGCTCCAGGGGCCTTGTCTCCCCCTGGGACAGCAGACCAGAGAGGCCAGGCCGGGCCTGTCCTCAGCACAGACCAAAGCTTGCATTCCACCTCTCAGCCCTCCACGCCCCCTGCCACCTGCTGGGGGCTGCCACCAGCTGTGGGTGGGGCGAGGAGACCATGAGGCCCCTTCTGAGGAGCCTTGCTCTGGGGGAGCTGCCAGTCTGGTGGGGGGAGGCGGGCAGGGGACGGCCTGGAGCCCCTGTCTGTGAGCCTCGCCTCTGGGCCAACACTCCCAATTGTACTTAGCAAGACAGGGTCAGGGTCGGCTCTTAGCAGATGGGGAAACTGAGGCCCAGGGCCAGGGCTCCGGCGCAGCTCCCATTGCCTTCAGCAAGGACAGGCAGGCGGCCCCTGAAACCCACCCACAGAGCAGGTGTGTCACGTTGATGATGGCATAGGGTCCTCGGGACCCTGAAACTGGAATTCCGCGCCCCGCCCAGCAGCGCCCAGACGGAGGCGGGGCCGGGTGTGGCGCCAGGTCCCGGGCGGGGCTCGGAAGCCTGTGTTCCAGCAGCGCCGACACCTGGTGTCCGCCCTCCCGCCCGCGGGCCCAGCGTGCCCGGGCAGGGAGGCTGCTCGGGGGCCGCCAGGACCGGACTAGACGGGACGCGGGCGGCGCCGCCACATCTAAGCCCCATCGCATTCCCCGGCGCCCCGCCCGGGGGAGGGAGCGGAGCCCCCGCAAAGCCGGTCGGGCACCGCCCCCTGCCGGCTGCCGCGGGCTGCTGCAGGTCCCCGAAAAGGTGGCTGCAACCACAGTCCTGGGGGCCTCCCGAGGTCAGTCACTCCTCAAACACCTCCTTCCCGTGCCCGGGCCGGAGGTCCTGCAGAAGGACACAGCCGGCGCCCTGCAGAGGCTCCTACCCTCTTTGAGCTGCCAAGGCTCTGTCTGAGCCACATGCTCAACACCCCAGGACCACACCAGCTACTCCCGCTGCCCAGACTGAAGCCAGGCTGCAGAAGGGGCCCCCGGTTTCTGGACTCCCCTTGCCCAAGAAGTGGGCAGAGCTGGAGCCTCCTTCTCTCCGTGGCTCAGCCACTCACACACCCTCCAAGCCCACCTGTCAGGCTACATGTGGTGCCTGTCCCCTGCCCCCAGCCCAGCCAGGCATGCCCACCCAATCCTTGCCGGCCACTGTGCCCAGTGTTCAGGCAGCTCCGTGGGCAGCAGGTGCTGGGAAGGAACGTGGACCCAGGTCCCCGCCACCAAGCACTGCTGTGTGGCCAGGGCACCACAAGGCCCCCTCTAAGCCCCAGGTCTCTGAGTTGGTTGGAAGAGGCCATGTCAGACCTGCCCATCTGGGGATTTAGGGTGGGCCCTGGCTTGTCCATTTCTGGACTCCCCATTGCTCTCCTCTCTCGAGGTCCCCGTGTTTTGTATACAGAAATGTATGAACTAATAGTTGTTCACATGTGACCTTGCTCTCAGCCCCACTCTGAGCCTGGGACCCTCTCTCTTCCCTGCCCTGGGCCTCCTGGCTTCTAGAACTCTCTGATGTATCCTGGTCCAGGCCCAGGAAAGTCAGTGACCCAGAGAAGGGGATGATCTACAGACAGGCCTGGCCGTTTCCTCCTCCCTCTAACCTTTCCCAACGCCAAGCACCAGCCTACAGGCCAGGTCACAGGTGGCCCAAGTTCACGGGTGTTCAGATGGCCCCATGAGAGCAGTATGAGCCAAAGGTCCCTGTGCTTGCACCTACAGGGTCTACCCGAGGGTTTCCCATTTGGAACGTTGGGAAAGTCAGCTGGCCGTGGTTTTCAGCACATCTTTGAAGAGCAGCCCTTAACAAGCTCTTAACAGACACGTACTGAGCACCAGCTGGTGTCAGGAGGCGCTGCCCAAAGCACCTGGAACCCAGGCTGGTGCAGGACACAGAGAATATGCTGGAAACCAGCGCGGATGTGGAGTCAAGGACAGCACGCAAAGTGTCAGGGGAGGGGTAGGACAGAGCCAGCAGGGGGGGGGGGGATGGAGTAGGGCATCCCCAGTGAGAATTCAGACCATGCCTCGGGGTTTCCCAAACCCTACGGCTGGAGGAGAGCATGGGGCACTTGTGATGCTGACCTCCAACTTCTGTGGTCTGAGCCCTGGGCAGTCTGTGTCCTCCAGCGGACGGGACAAGAGAGGAGGTTCACACACGACAGGGGAGACTAGAGCCAGGCAACAGACGGAACTTCCTGCTGGGATTGCCTAATTCCAAATGGGCAAGTGACCAAGGGGTTCCCTGACCCCGGGACTTTCAAGATGGGGAGCCACCACAGCAGTTAAGAGGGGTCCTTTCTGCACTTGGGCAGGGCTGGGGGCAGGCTGCTCCCCGCAGGGGAGGCTGGGAATGAACGAAAGAGGACGGTTCAGCCATTCTCACATGTTTGGCCTTGTTTTTTCACTCGCAGAAGTTGCTTTGTCAGCTTCTTGGAAAACCTCTGCAATTACTGGGCTGGGAGTAGGCAGGCCAGGAGCGCCTGCACCAGAACAGGGGCGGAAGGAAAGAGAGGCCCAGGGCCTAGCTCCTCCATCAGGCCCAGCTCAGCACCTAGCCCCCGCCCTGCCCTCCCCGGCTGGGCAATCTAGGTGCCCTCACCCAAGCAGAACCCAGCACCCCTCAGGCCCAGGCCCAGACAGATGGGGAGGGAGGGGGAAACACTCAGTCTGCCTCTAGGAAATGAGGGGTCTGGAGTCCTGGGCTCTAGTCCCAGCTCAGGGCCTGAGTTCCCACGCTCCGTAGCCAGAGGCCGGACTGGATCATGAAGGACACTCCTGGTTCCTAGATTTCTACAACCAACTGTCACAAACACTCCCTTCCTTCACGGTGCCCACGGGGTGTCCAGGACATAGCATGGGCTGTCTCCAGGCCCATCTCTGCACTGCCAGGCTGTCAACCCTCTTTGTTAAGCTCACTTGCCAACGTGTCCTGGGAGAAGGGCGGTAGCAAGGGTCAAATTAGATAATGTTTGAAAACCACTTTGGAAATGTAGTCAGTGCTTTTATCTCCAGGTTGAAATTCCAAGAGGGTGCATCTGGCACACTCAGAATGACGGCCCAGGACAATACCCGGCGCGCCCTGGCCGGGAAGCACGGCCAAGCTTCTCAAAGGAGCACCAGTTGAAAAAGGGAAGTAGAGGTGTTCCTGGCAAGGAGACAGGATGAAGGGGGGACACCTCATTTCTCAGCAGTAGGCAAACCGAGCCAGGCCGCCCCCCACCCCCGGAAAGCTGACCAGGAGAACTGGCCTGGACCCCGAGAGCTGCCTTGGAATAGGGAGGGTGGGCCCTTGCCTAGAGAGCCAGCGAGGCAGGGAGGGCAGCGGCTGGGTTGGAGCAGGGGGCAGGGCTGTGCCTGGGTCTGGCTGCTGAGGCCTGGGCCTACAGAGTGTCTGGGACACTCCCTGGGGCCGAGGATCCTCAGGTGAAATCACAGACCCCAGCCCACCCTCCCCCTCATTGCACAGAAGAGGAAACTGAGGCTCCGACAGGAGTGCTCACTTAGCCACGAGCACACCGCCACCAGGCTGCCTCTCCAAGCCCTGGCTGCCCCTTCTGCCTCCCAGGTGGGGAGAGCCAGCCTCGCCCATGCCAGGTGCCACCACCGGGTCTCCATGGGTGAGGATGAGTGGGGGGGGTGGGGGGAACGCGGGGGTGCTGGGCTGGAGGCCAGGCTGGGATAGCACAGAAGCCACTCTTCTGCCTGGGTGGGGCGGGGCGGGACGGGCGGGCGGCCCGGAGGCAGAGAGGTAGGCATTTCTTACCTTATAAGGTGCTTTCTCCTCTGCCTCAAACAGCTTCTGACCAAGCACCGGGTGGAGTTGTGGGTGGAGGGGCCAGGCCAGCTCTCGGAGCCGCACCCAACTCACCCCCTCCTGCTCCAGAGTAACCCTCTCTGGGACCCAGGGTCGAAGCAGCCCTGGTCTATCGGAGACTACAACCCCAGGTGGCTTTTGAAGACTCAAGCCGGCCTGGGAACCAGGACTCCGGGTTCTTCATCCTGGCCTGTGGTAGGGGCTGTCCACTCCCCTCAGTGTGCCCACCAGGGGTCCGGGCAGAGCATGGGCTGCCTTCAGGCCTGCCTCTGCCCTACCATGCTGTTCAACCTCTCCGTTCCACTCACTGCCAGCGTGCCCGGGTCAAGGGCCCCAGTGCCTTTTACCTGCACTGCTTTCACCTGACCCGCTTACAGCAGTGCGGCTCTCCTGCACCTCCACACTCATGTACCACACACACCCTCACACACACACTCATGTACCATACACATACCCTCACACACACATTCATACACACACTCATGCAACACACATACCCTCACACACACACTCACACACACTCATGTACCACCACACACACTCACACACACACTCACACACACTCATGTACTACATACACACCCATACACACTCATGTACCACCACACACACACCCTCACACACACTCTCACACACACTCATGTACCACCACACACACTCATACACACACTCATGTACCTCACACACACTCATACACACACATACACACACTCATGTACCACACACACCTTCACACACACTCATAACACTCATGTACCACCACTCACACCCTCACACACACACTCATACACACACTCATGTACCACACACACACACACTCATACACACTCATACACACACACTCATGTACCACCACACACACACTCATACACACACTCATGTACCTCACACACCCTCACACACATTCATACACACACACACCTTCACACACACACATACACACACTCATGTACCACACACACACAAATACACACACTCATGTGCCACACACACACACCCTCATACATACTCATACACACACACTCATGTACCACCACACACACACCCTCACACACACCCATACACACACTCATACACACACACACCTTCACACACACTCATACACACTCATATACCACCACACACACACCCTCACACACATGTACCACCACACATACATCCTCACACACACACTCATGCACTACACACACTCACACACACACTTATACACTCACTCAAGCACCACACACTCACTCATACACACACTCTGCACCACACACACACGCACACACTCATACACACACTCACACTCATGCACACACTTACAGAGGACATACACACAGCCGCCTGTGTGGAGGGCCTGTGGGCATGTGGAAACCCACTTTCTGTCTCCCCGGGGGCAGTGAGGCCAGCTGGGCCCTCTGTCTCCATCCTCGGTGTGTGGGAGGGTCTAGTCCCCAGACCCAGTGACTGAGAGGGGCCAGGACTGTTCATTTGTCCCTCCCGGGGGGCCCCTGCCTGACTCGGTGAGGGTGGGGTCAAGCGGGTCCCCGTGATGGCTGGACTGAAGCAGGGCAGGGGCCAGGCCACGGTCACTGCGTTCCCGCCCACACCTGGCACAGGCAGGCCAGAGGGAATGCCCAGTGAGGAGGGTAAGGCTGGCTGGTCACCACTTGGCTGGGTGACTTTGAGCAACTAGTAGCTCCCTGAGCCCCAGGTTCCTCGTCTGTAGCGTGGGGGTGATCGTGTCCTCCCCTCAGAGTTGTTTCAGGGTCCCCGGGAAGATGATTTGGAGGGTGGCACACAGTGGCCTGAGAGTGTCCCTTATTGGGCAGCTGGGGAGGGCCTGTGTGCCCCTCGGGGTCTCTGACTGCATCTGCAGGTGCCACCCCAGCAGGAGGGAGCCCCAGAGACATGGGGTCTAGAAGGGCGCCCAGCACCTGGGAAAAGGCATGCTGCCGGTTGTCAGCCTGAGAAGCTGTCTCTGCTCCACCACTGCGGACCCCACAGGGTCCGACCTGCCTGGGATGCAGAGGGGCACCTGGCTGGGTGTGTCTGCCAGTGACTCAAGCTGGATGCCAAGGCCCTGAGCTGGTGGCTTTGTTCTCCCTCCGGCCGGGGAAGGTACGTGCCGCAGCCCTGAGTCACCAGGGTGTGGCCCAGCCAGCCTGGCGGCACCTCAGACACACACACAGCCACATGCGCAGACAGCCACACACCGGGGTTAGCACACGGCGACCTGGGGGCCGAGGAGCCTGCTGGGGTGGGTCCTGCCTTTGTCCAGGCGGCTGAGAAACAGGAGCGGGCCCAGGCGGGAGGGCAGGCAGCAGGGGTCAGGACTGGACTGAATTCACTGGCAAGGAGGAGGCCTAGGCCCCAGGCTCAGTCCAGCGTGAAACGGGTCCCCTGTTTTGGCTGACAGGGGGTGGGTTCCCCTGGGAATGTGTGTGTGTGTAGTCTCAGAGGGTGGAGGAGAGCCTGCCACCACCAGGGGCCAGAGGACCCAGTCTCCCACCAAGGCTGCAAATCTGGGTGCTTCCCTGTGCCCACGCCCTACCCCATCCCAAACCCCAGCTCTGGCCTGCGTTTACCCTCAGACCAGACTTTTGCCCAAAATTGCAATGTCGGCCCTACTCTTGCCCCAAACCCACAACATCCCTCCAACCCTAACCTATTCCTAATCCCTAGTCCCTGTCCCAGTGGCACCCCATACCCTGCCTCTACTCTCACCACCAAACCGACTCTAAGTGCCCCAAGCTCCCCACAAACCCACTTCTCTCCCAGCAGATGTCCACCATCTGACCACCAGAGCCCTCTCCTGGACCAGGCTATGCTGCGAGTTCTGGCGGGGTGGGGACCCAGCACAGTGGGGCAGATCCCACATCCCCAGACTGGTATTGAAGGTCAAAGGGCAGGGGCTGGGGTCAGGACAGGCCCCCAGGAGAGAATGGCAGGTTCTCTGCCTGCACCACCTGCCCTGCAGCCAAGGCTCCTGGGGACCCCGTGCTAGGACTCATGTGACAGCTCCTCTGAGGGGTCATTCAGACTCTGGGCCAGCCCCCGCCTGCCTGTCCTCCCAGTAGGTGGGGGGCAGCTCAGGTGCCCACTGTGCCTACCAGGTCAGGTCCCCACTCCTCTACCCCAAACCCTGGGACACCTGCACCTCAGAAAGGGAGGAAACCAAACCCAGGCCATAGAACTTATGCCAACATTCCCAGGGGAACCCAGCACATCCTCTCAGCACCCTGACCCCCTTCCCTGGACAACAGGCCCAGCAGGAAAAGAGGGAGCAGGGCTGGCTGCCTAGTGTGGCCCCCCTCCCTGCCCCGGCGCAGGCTGCATTCCCAACAAGCCGGGACCTGCCTCCCGGAAAATGAAAATAAGCCAGCGTCCTCCTCCCCGACCCTCCCAGCTCCCAGGTGGCCACCGCAGCAGGTAGGCCGATCCTCCCCCACCTCCAGCCTGAGGCCTTCCTGCCGCAGTTTCTGTCACAGGGTTCCCCAGAAATCTCTCAGGCAGGCCCAAGCGCCCCAAACTCCTCAGGCCTACATAGCCTTCTCTCACCCCTCCGCCCTCCACTGAGGCCCTGCCCCCGCAGTGGCAGGACGGCCTGAACGGGGCCTTTCTTTAGCCAGCTGCCACTTTCTTGCAAGCAGGCGGAGGCCATGGAGTGGGACATCAGAACTGCAGCTGCCTGCCCCCACCACCACCATGGGCAAGGGAGGCCCAGAGTGGGCACAGCACAGCACACACACACACACACCAGTAGGGTTGGGCATAGACTGCCTTGCCCCACCTCAGGCCTTGGCCAGTCCAGGGGTCCTCCCCACCCCAAGAAGCCTGGAAAGTGTATGGGGCATCTGGAGTCAATGGGAGCCCAAGAGAGGCAGGGGACTCAGGGACAGGTGAGGCAGGGCCAGGCCCCTGGGCCAGGGCTTCCCCGGGCCTGGGCCAGGAAGTTCTTCCAGCCATCTAACCTGAGTCCTTAGAACGCAGGAATCTCCTGGCTCTGCCCTGCCCCTCCACGCCAGCCCCCACGCCAAGCAGAGGGACCCAGCCCTTGGTGCTCCAGTGGCCAGTCCTCTCGAAGCTCAGCTCTATCCAGGCACCCCCCCCCAAGTCCTGTCCCCCCCAGACACTGCTCCAAGTTGCCTGCTGCCTAGGGATTCACTGCAGGCGGACTCATCACTAGTACTCAAGGACCCTCACAGTGTGCCAACCCACCCACCCCACCCCGGCAACCGGACCCCACTGTCTCCACCCACACCTGCCCCCCGCCCCATGCTCTCAGAGAGGCTGTGCAGTTTCGGCCTCCTGGCTTGTGGGGCTGCTCAGACCTGGAGCGTCCTCCCCTCCACTTCCAGGCAGGAAGGAATTCCCACCTGTTCTTCAAGCACCAGCCCAACTGTGCCCCCACCTCCTTCAGAGGTCTTTGCGGCCCCCTCCTCCATCAGAGGGGATTTCCCTTCTCTGAAGCCCAGACCACTGTGCTCTGTCTCTGACGGCCTTCCCCCTCCCTGTCCTGGAGCTCTGTCTTAGCCCCTAAACCCCACAACCCCCACGTTCTGAGCCCATAGACTATCCGGTGCAGTAGGCAGAAGATGAACTATAATTTCACAGTGGTCCCATCTGATACCTCCATCCCTCCCCAACCGGCTTCAGGCCACTGGGTGGCCTCCAGGAGCTGGGTGCTTCCCACATGTAGCTCTGGTTCTCAGGACAGGCTTGTGGCATTGGTGTGACTGTCCCCATTTTGCTGGCAAGGACACTGAGGCTGACAGGGTAAGGGACTGCCCAAGTGGAGAAGTGGGAATGAGACCTCAAATCCCACCCTCCAAAACTGAGGGCCCACCCTAAGTGGGGATGGAAGTAGGGTTCCCTGGGGAAGGCCCAACGCCTGGACTGTCACCTAGGTCCTTGTGATCCTACTGCAGAGTCCCCAAGCCTGCGGGCTGGGGTCAACCAGGACCCCAGGGCACCTCCACCAAAACCCATAAGGCAGGTGACCAATGCCCACCCAGTCCAGAGCCCCAGCTACACACACCCTCCAAGCCTGGTGTGCAAGCCCAGCACCCACAGCCTAACACACTACCCACGCGCCGCGCCTTCCCCCTGCCCCCATGGGCCTCTCAGTCCACATCCGGACTAACCGGCCAGACAGGCTGCAAAGGCACAGGCCAGGGAGGCTCCCGAGGCTCCCGCCCCCACTGGCAGCCCGTGCAGGATTGCATGGGGCAGGAGCGCCCCCAGCTGACCAATGTGAGACAGGCAGGGCAGGGGAACCCAATCCAGGCCCCAGGCCAGAAAGAGGGGTCCTGTGTGCCCCAGAACCCTGCCCGCCTCACCATTTCTTGATCTTCTTAAGCACCCAGGCAAGTTAGTGAGGTGAACCAGGACCAGAGGAGAGGAAAAGGCAGGCCTGGGACCGCATGAGCTTACGTGTGGAGGGAGGAACACAGAGCCAAAGGTTTTGACCTTGGACTTGGTGGTGATTAGGCCAGGGCCGGAAAAGGAAGAATGAAATGGGCTCCCAGAGTTCTGGTCCCGGGCGGATGCCAAGAGCAAGGCTGGAGCCACAGACGAGACAGGGCTGGGAAGGTGGCAGGACTCGTCTGGGACACAGTGGCCTTGAGGGACATGAACAACATCTGGTGGAGACTCACCCCTAAGCAAGAGAGTCTGTGGACAAGGCAGGGAAGCCAGGACATTCATTATAGCGCTGTCCCCTCTCTGGCTTCTGACCATCCTTAGACAAGTCCCTTCTCCAAATGGGCTTCATGTGGATAAGTGGCTTCTAAGGGCTGTCCCTGGGCTGTACTTGTCATTACCTACCCTCCCTCCCTCCCCTGGGCCCCAGTCCCCTGGAGAGCCTCTCTGGAAACACACTAAAGACACAGATAATGTTAACTTCCAGGTATTGAGCAAGGCACTGTGCTAAGGTGGCCTCACCAGCCTGTAGGTGAAAACTGGCCTCTTTGACTTCAGTCCCCAAATCAGAAGGGCTCCTGAGACTCACCTGTGTGGGGCAGGGCCTCATGCTGACCCTTGAGAGTCTCCCAGTTACTTCCAGGGGCCTCCGAGGATGCTGCCTTGCACACGGCCAGGAGCCTGTGACGGCACCATGCCTCAGTGGCCCATTCCTCCGTGATAACTCTGCTCTGAGGAGCACGCCTGTCCTCATCCATGGCCAGCTGGTGGTCTGCAGCAAGGTGCGGAGGAAGAGGCATGCAGGATGGTGGTTTCCTCTCTAGGCATCCTACTCCCCAGGCCCTGAGACCCCACTTTAGGAACAGAATCTTAGAGGCTCCTCCACCTCCTGGTGCCAATCCCCTGAAACGCTCTCTGAAGGGTCCACAGCAGCCCTCCAGGCTGGTGGGACTGGCATTGAGTTTGCTCCATCCACTACCTCCCTCACCGATCTCTCCCCAGAAATCTCCTGCACAACCCCCATCCTCCTACCAAGCCAGACACCAAATATATCCTACTAGTGGCCTAGTGCATGAAATTCGTGTACATTAAAAGGGGATTAATTAGAGGAAATAATTTAATATTGCTATTTGCCCTTTCTCTATAATACAAGTGTCACATTGAGCTAGATCCAGACCTGGCCTATCCTACCCTTGTCAAACCCCGTCAGGCAGGGGACATAGCCTCAGGTCCCCTGGCCTGGTGCCAGGATGGGGGGGTATGACCTGAGGTCCCCAGCCCAGACCAGGAAAGAGGGTGTGCCTTGAGATCCCCCATAAAGCCCTGCCAGGTGTGGGACACAGCCTGAGATCTCCCATCAAGCCCCACCAGGAGAGAGGAGGGGCACAGGCTCAGGTCCCCGTCAAGTCCCACTGGGTGGGGAGCATGGCCTGAGTTCCCCCGACCCAGCACTGGGGTTTCACCTTGAGGTCCCCCATCAAGCCCCACTGGGTGGGGAGCATGGCCTGAGGTCCCCTGTCAAGCCCTGCCAGGCAGAGGGGCACAGCCTCAGGTCCCCTGGCCTGGTGCTGGGTTGGGAGGAGCAACCTTGAGGTCCTTCATCAACCCCACCAGGTGGGGGACATGGCCTGAGGTCCCCTATCAAAGCCCTGCCAGATGGGGAGCAGCCTGAGGTCCCCCAGTATAGTGCTGGGACAGGGGGAGCAGCCTGAGGCCCCCTACCCCAGCACCAGGCCGGGAAACACAGCTTGAGGCCCCCTGTCAAGTCCTGTTGGGTGGGGGGCATGGCCTCAGGTCCTCTGGCCTGGCCCTGGGGGAGGGGGGTAGCCTGAGGTCCCCCTGCCTGACACCAGGGCAGAGGACATGGTCTGAGGTCCCCTGTCAAGCCCTGCCGGGTGGGGGACACAGCCTGAAGTCCCCATGGGGGTGGGGTCCCTGCTGATTGCTCCTTAAGGCTCCTTATGGGAACTTGGCCTCAGCTGTGAGTGCAGCCATCTTTGTGACTGAGTGATGGTCAATT
Source organism: Lasiurus borealis (assembly GCA_004026805.1). Lineage (NCBI taxonomy): Eukaryota > Metazoa > Chordata > Mammalia > Chiroptera > Vespertilionidae > Lasiurus > Lasiurus borealis. Next base: position 1,959 of record PVJN01042616.1, on the reverse strand, counting down.
AGCATAGTCCCTCTTTATTAAATAGGATACTGCTATTACTCTACCCTATACACTACATACTACACATGTAATGTGTATTATTCCTACAATATGGAAAACTGAAAAGGAGACTGAAGGTCAGAGAAGTTAACTAACCTGCCCAGTTAGGCTGGATCAGAGGCCCTTCCAACCCCAACCACCCAGGCAATGCCTGGCTCAGTCAATATAAGACCCTTGGTGAGCAGGCTCCTCCCAGTCGCCCACCAAGCAGCAGCAGGGCCAGGGCACACTCTCTTATCCTTAGGCTTGAGCTTGTCTCCATGGGCTGCCCAGGTCCCCCACTGGTCCCCTCCACCCGCCCACCTTTCCAGATCTGCCTCCAACGTGCCGCCTCATGAGGCTTTCCCTGCCACCCCAGCTGCCCGAGGAGCTCCTCTGTGCTGACCCCAGTGTGGGGCCTATTCAGCCACGTCATAGATACTTACTGAGCCTACTACGTTCTAAACACAGTGGAGACCTCGTAGGCAAGACTCCCCTCTTGCATTTCGTTTGGGGGAGGAGGACAGTAAATAAATACCTATAACCTTGTCAGCACCTCTTCATGGGTGTGAAAACCATGCAGGCACCCCGGGCCCCGGACTCAGAAGGTCCCCATACCCTTCATGGTTCTGTTGTCACTGCCTTGGGATCTATATAATAAAAACCTAGGCAACTGTTCCGGTGGAGGACCAGAAAACTGGTTGCTGTGATGTACACTGATCACCAAGGGGCAGATGCTCAATGCAGAAGCTGCCCCCTGGTGGCCAGTGCGCTCCCACAGGGGAAACAGGGCTCACAGCTGGCGAGTGCAGCAGCCTTGGCAGGGAGACCTTCCTGCTTCAGTGCAGCAAGCTGAGCGTTAAGGAGCAGAGAGCAGGCAGGCGGTAAGGAACAAGGGGTCCCAGACTGCAAGAGGGATGTCTGACTGCCGGCTTAGGGCTGATCCCCGTGCAGAGCGGGCCGAAGCTGGCAGACAGACATTCCCTAAAGGGTCCCAGACTTCAAGAGGGCACAGGCCAGGCTGAGGACACCACCCATTTGTGCACTGGGCCTCTAGTATTTGAAAATGTTTTAACAAGGTGTCCACATGTTCATTTGCATTGAGCAAGCAAATTATGTAGTCAGTCCTAAACATAGTATGTTAGTTGGTCATGGCTGTGAAGAAAAATAAAACAGGAAATGGGGAATGAGAATGACAAGAAGAAGGGATAATGAATGTAAATAGGGCCCTAGCCAGTGTGTTAAGTGGTTAGAGCATCAGCCTGCACACGGGGAAGGGTTGTCGTTGATTTCTGGTCAAGGGCACGTACCTGGGTTACAGGTTTGATCCCCAGCCCCCACCAGGGTGTGTGTGGTAGGCAACTAATCAATGTGTCTGTCTCACATCTATGTTTCTCTCTCTCTCTCTCTCTCTCTCTCTCTCTCTCTCTCTCTCTCTCTCTCTTTCTCTCTCCTCACCTCCCTCCCTCCTTTTTACTCCTCTTACAAAAGAAGAAATATAAATAGGGAGGTCAGGAAAGTTTTCATTAAAAGGTGATGTTTGGTGAAGACCAACCAGGCCACAGAGCAGTAGGTGGAGGAGGGCGGGAGCAGAGGCCTGAGGTGGGAGCATGGCCGGTGTGTGCCAAGTAAGGCAGGAGGCCAGTGTGGCCAGCGGGAGAGCCATGGAAAGAGGGCGGGAGGAGGTGAGGCTGGGAGCCCGCAGGCCCCACAGGCAATGTCAGGACTTGGCTTTACTGCGAAAAAGACAAGAAGATACTGAAGACTCGTGACCAGGACGCTGAGGTGATCTGACGAGGATTTACCAGGAGCCCTCCTGCTGCCGAAATGGAAAAGTGCCTACAGGGGTGGGGGCAGAAGCAGCGGACAGGTTCTAGCACTTCATTGGAATCCCTGTGACATCTCTGCCTTCCTGAGAGACCTGGTGGACTGGGGCGGGGG
>PVJN01042615.1:0-11776 GCA_004026805.1 Lasiurus borealis | reverse complement strand
GGCTCAAGTGGCTGAGAAACAAATGAAATTTCTGCACTAAGCTTAGAAATTAACCTTCACCTTTCTTTCACCTTCTAATATACAGTATAGAGGTGGGCAAAAGTAGGTTTATAGTATCTCTATGGAAAATGCATTAATCTTATATATAAACTAGGGGATCAGTGCATGAATTCATGCACCTTGAAAGGAACTGTGGTCTGTAAGACTGTGGTAGGCATAGGTGCGGGTCTCGCCCATCCTCCGCACCCCCGCCCAGCCCCTCCTACCACAGGCCCCCAGTGCCCTATCTGCTAGTAGCCCCACTCCCACTGCTACTCCCACATGCTGATGGCCCTGGCCCTGCTTGCACCCATTGATGGCACGGAGCAATTGGGGCTAGAATCAGTAGCAGGTGTGAGCGAGCCAGTGCTGTCAGCGGATGCGAGTGGTGGTTGCTGCCCCTATTGTCCCTCAGGAGCAGAGAGAGGTGGAGAAGCCCTCGGGTGATCAGGGCAAGCAGCTGCTGCTTGCACCAGCTGATGGTGCCAAGTGATCAGGACTGGCACCAGGCACCAGCTGCAGGTGCAAGTGCCAGGCTGAACTGTGGTGCACAGGAGCAAAGAATTTTCAGTAACCACCAGAGGCTCGTTCCGATAACAACAACTGACACCCCACCTTGATCTGGTGCCCCTGCTCACCTGCTCCACCATCCTGCCGCAGCCAAAGCCCCACCGTGTTCTGCACACGCCCCCTGGTGATCAGCATATGTTATAACGACTGGTTGTTCAGTTATTCCAGTTGTTCCGCTGTTGGGTCTATTTGCATATTAGTCTTTTAATATATAGAACTAGAGGCCTGGTACACAAAATTCATGCATGGGGTGGGAGGCGTCCGCTCAGCCCAGCCTGCACCCTTGCCAATCCTAGATCCCTTGGGGATGTCCAACTGCCAGTTTAGGTCCGATATCAGGGATCAGGCCTAAACTGGAAGTCAGACGTCCCTCTCTCAATCTTGGACCACTGGCTCCTAATCCCTTATCTGAATGATTGCCTGGTCATTCCAGATGTCTCCCCAACTCCGGCCTAGTCGCTTTTACTGCCCCACTGTCAGCCTGGAAGCCCCCAACTGCACCCCCTGTTGCTGGCCTGGTCACTCTTACTGCTCCTCCTACTGGCCTGGTTGCCCCTAACTGTCCCCCTGCCAGTCTGGTTGCCCCCAACTGCCCCCCCTCCCGCTAGCCTGGTCGCTCCCAACTGCCCCTTCTGCTGACATGCTCACCCCTCATGACCCTCCCCCCGCCCCCACCAGCCTGGTCGCCCCATGCAGCCTGCTGTTCAGTCATTTGGTCATCCTTCACTAACTTCCCTGCCAGCCTGTTTGTAGGCAGCCATCTTGTGAGGGTGTGAGGGTTAATTTGCATATCACATATTTATTATATAGTATATAAAAGGCTAAGTGACTGACCATTTAGCTATGACGCAGGATTCACATACTCAACTCAAGAGCTGCTGAGCTGCAGTAACTTGGCAGCAGTGGTTCTCAGGTGATGCACCCTGGAACCAGAGAGGAGGGAGCCCAATTCCAGGGTGAATCACCCAAGAACCACCTTCTTGCAATCTGGGACCTCTCAGAGGATGTTGGTGAGCCAGTTTCAGCCTGATCCCTGCAGGCCAGGCTGAGGAACCCTACCTTCCAGAGGGACCTTGCTCACTTTGCAGATGCTTTTCAACCTACAGTGCTGCCCTTGGTGCAGCCAGCTGGGGATGGACCACAGGAGGTTGGCTCCAGCCCATTGCATCCAGTCCCACCCCTCCAGCCACCTTCTAATTAATTTCAATGTGCATGAATCCATGCACTGGGCCATTAGTTAGTCTATACTAATAAAAGGGTAGGTAGTATGCTAATTAGACCAGATAGACCGCACATCTTCCGTATGTCCTTCTAGACATCCTTCCAGACAAAGCCATGGTGGCAGGGGCCAAGGCAGAATAGTTAGGAGTGATCAGGCCAACAGGGGAGAGCAGTTAGGGCTGATCAGGCTGGTGTCAGAGAGCAGTGAGGGGTGATCAGGCTGGTGGGGGAGAGTGGTGAGGGGCCATCAGGCTGGCAGGGTAGAGTTGATTAGGGGCAATCAGGCAGTCAGCAGGGTTAGAGGAAATCAGGCCAGATGTGGTTAGAGGTGATCAGGTTGGCAGGCAGAGGTGGTTAGGGGTGATCAGGCAGGTAAGCAGAGTGGTTAGGGGTGATCAGGCAGGCAGTGAGCGATTAGGAGCCAGATGAACTGGAGAATTTTTGTTTTAATATTTTACTTCCTGCTTAATTAATAGCTAGGAATTTAGATATCTTGTAATATTACAGCATCTTGCAAAGCCACCCTTGCATGTTTCCATGTAGAGTTTTAAATTTTACTTTCAAGAGCATGTTCCTGTTGCCTATTGAAAATGGTGAATTTTTGCTGAAGGCATTAACATGTCTTATTAGTTTTAGGTGAACACATATATAATATTATGATTTGGTATATGTATATATTGTGAAATGATCACCACAATAAATTTAGTTAACACTCATCACCTCACACAGTAACAATTATTTTTCTTATCATGAGAACTTTTAAGATTTATTCACTTGTCAACTTTAAATTATATAATACTGTTCTGTAAATTACATCCCCATAACATTTATTTTATAACTGGAAGTTTTTACCTTTTTATTGCCTTCCCCCATTTCATCCCACCCCTCTAGCAACTACCAATCTGTTTTCTGTGTTTATGAGGGCTTGTTTGTTTGTTTTTAGATTTCAGTGTGAGATCAGACAATATTTGTCTCTGACTGGCTTATTTCACTTAGCATAATACCTTCAAGGTCCATCCATGTCCTTGTGATGGCATAATTTTCTTTTTTTTATGGCTGAATAATATTTCATTATATATATTTATACCACATTTTCCTTGTCATTTCAACTGTATATGGACACTTAGGTTGTTTCCACATCTTGGCTATCATAAATATTTATTAATTGTTGTAATATTTATTTGTATTACAACTGTAAACCTGTTTTAGCCCACCTCTATATTATATTGAATAACTGTCAGGATCTTGAAACTTTTTGGTTAAACAGAAATGCTAGCTGTGCCGGCAAGTGTGGCTCAGTGGTTGAGTGTCAGTCTATGAACCAGGAAGTCAAGATCTGATTCCAGGTCAGGGCACATGCCCAGGTTGAGGGGTCAAGCCCCAATAGGGGCCCATGCAGAAGACAGCTGATCAATGATTCTCATCATTGTTGTTTCTATCTCCATTTCTCTCACCCTTCCTCTCTAAAATCATTAAAATATAATTTAAAAAAATGCTAGTTGTGGATTTCGGGTTTTTTTTTTTTTGTTGGAAATTTTGTTGGAAATTCTAATTATGCTAATGGAAGTAGCAAGATGTTAGTGGTAGTAGCTACTATCCTATATAATAAAAGGTTAATATGCATATTGGGAGTTTGACTGACTGGGAGTTCAACCAGTCACTATGAAGTGCACTGACCACCCTGGGGCAGTGTGGAATGAAGGAAAGCCCTGGTCTGTAGCTGGCAGCTGGTGGAAGGAAGGTCCTGATCAGCCCTGATCACCAGCCAGGCCTAGGAACCTTACCCATGCACGAATTTTGTTCACTGGTCCTCTAGTCTGTAATATTGATAAAAGATATAAATAAATTTATCTAAAGATTAACAGATTGATACATAGATATGTCTGTATATATATACTAGAGGCCTGGTACATGAAATCTGTGCACTGGGGGGAGGAGAGGGTCCCTCAGCCCTGCCTGTGCCCTCTCACAGTTCTGGAGCCCTGTAATGGGTCACCCAAAAGAGGTAGGCCCTGCCCACCCAGCTGGGGCTCCATGATAGATTGCCCTTGCAGAGGGAGGCCCAGGCTACCCTCCACAGCACTGCTGGCCAGGTAGCCTGTGTCTCCCTCTTTGGGGCAATCAATAGCAGGGCTCTGCCATAAGTCTCCCCAAAAAGGTAGGCCCAGCCCACCCAGCCGGGGCTCCAAGATGGGTAGTCCCTGCAGCAGGAGGCCCCACCAACCTGCTACATCCTGCCAGTTGGTGGCTTAAGCCTTCCTCTTTGGGGCGATCGTGGAGTCCCCTTATTGATCAAACACCCACCTGCCAGTGGCCTGGGCCTCCCTCTGCAGAGCAGTCATGGGGTGATGGCCAGGCCTCTGACCAATCGCATTGCACCCGCCTTGGCTGGCCTGGCACCAGTGGGTGTCATAGCATGGTAATCCAGAAGGTTGTCCAAACAGTCATCCTGCTGTTTGATTGTTTGGTCGATTTGCATGTTATGCTATTATTATTATAGATATATATTCTTAAGTATCATAAATATACCTATATACTTTTACATGTAACATATACTAGTAGATCTAGATCTGCAGATAACAATATTAAGATAGACAGAATTAATATATAAGGGAGTGTCTCTAGTCAGACTATTTTTTTAACACCTGGCAAGTAGCAAATGCTCATTAACTATTAATTGAATGAGTTGCAAAAGAAGCTAGTGGAGTATGAGCAGTCAATTTGATCAACTGAAGCACTTATCTGTTGAGCATCTTAAAAATTCACCTAGCAGAACAGAGGTGTTAGTCCTCCGGAGGATTCTGAAAATTATGGCACAGCTCTGAATGTGAGAAACCTAGGAGTTTACAAACATATCAAGGCTGAGATGCTCATTTAAAGGACTGGTACAGGGCTCAGGCATGGTATTTGAAAAAAATCCCTTCGGTGATCCACTGGTTTAGCAGGAGATGTAAGCAGCATATAAAGATACTAGTCCATTTTTTACCGAGATGCAAATGACTAGGCTGGTTAACCATGGTCAGTGCACAAAAAGAGTCCACGTGGAAACAAGTAGACTCCAAGTGTCTCCCAGCTGGACTTGTGGGTCAGATTGAGGTAGAGAAAGGAACTGGAGGGCTTTCCCAAGTGGATGTGGTCACTTGAGCAAAGCCTAGGAGGTGGACATATGCATGACATTTCTGTGGATAAGAAATAAGAGTAAGTTAGCGTCACAGACCAAAAGTTTAAGGTCAATGTCAGATTGAAGCTTTCTGGGTTACAAAATGCCTCTTAAAGTAATCTTTTCACTTAGATTTCTTACCTTGTGTTAATGTTTGTAGTATATAGAAATGCTCTCGTAGAACCTTCTCAGGAATACAAGTATTTTGGGCTTGCATTTAGGTCAAATATGCTAAAATGATCACAAGATCCTGCTCTACTTAAAGAGTCTAGTTAAATATTAATGTGAAGACATTTGCTCCTGCATATTTTCACAAGTAACATCTTTAATAGGTTTTATGCATTTTGCATAATTTAAGCAAAGACATCTGGGTAATTTGCTCACCGGGCAGAGAGGACTATTTCATCGGAAAGATCTACATAGCATCTTCCCTAAATGCCTGCCAACAGTTAGCTCTGCGGTATTTAAATAAAGAATGAAGTTTGCAATGGGAAAAATAGTGGAAATGGAATTGCTCCATGAATTTCTGTTCATTAATAGGAAAATATTGATTATATTTATTGTTTACAGGTCAACTGCCAATATGCCAAGGAATTTAGGTTTCTTAGTAACCATCGAATTGGTGGTGGCCAACTTCTTTCCTTATTTCTGCCTGTGAATCTGGAACATGTGTTCTAAATATGTTTCTTTTGACCACAGGTACTAGAATGTAGATTCTTTCAAAGTCATGGGAAAATGCAAAGGCTTCTGTATTCATGTAATAGGTTCTAGTGTGATATAAGCTATAGATATTTATGATACATAAATTATTTATGATGATAGTCTTTTAAAATATAGCCTTTTCATTTAAAGAAGATTGCCTTAAAATCTTGACTTGTTCTAGTCATTTTAAGTATTTATTTGAGGCTTAAGAGCTGTTTTTACCTAGCAAGGAGAATAAAACAAGGCCTGGGGTTAGAGGTCATGATGCTATTTATCAGTTTGGCTCTTGATAACTCCAATCTGATCTCTTTCTCTCAGATTAGCAGACAGACAATAAGTTGATATATAATTTGGTGCTATACATCTAGTGCTCTGAAAACAGTAAGCCAGTGGAGTGATAGAATATGTCTGGGAGTTGGGGTATAGAGGTCGGGAGGATGTAAGCTTTATCTGAGCAAAGACTTTGTTCATCTACATCATGAGGTCTTTTATCTCTAGAGAGCATGCAGCATATATAGTAAGAGCTGACTGAGAAGAAGGGGCAAGCCACAAAGATTTATGGGGAGAATTTCCCAGGTAAAGAGAATAGTATTTGCAAAGGCCCTGTAGTGGGAACAAGAGGCCACTTGTGAGTCAAGTGGAGAGTGGAGGGGGAAAAGATTGGAGAGGTAATGGGGGGTGCATTGTAGAATTCTATGTATAACTTTAAAAAATATTTTTGAAAGAGAGAGGAAGGGAGAGGGAGAGGGAAAGGAAGAAGGAAAGAGACATAGAAACATCGATTTGTTGTTCCATTTATTTATGCATCATTGGTTAATTTCCATGTGTGCCCTGATTAGGGATCATACCCAAAACCTTGTCATATCGAGATGATATTCTAACCAACTGAGCTACCTGGCCATGACTTCTTAAGGTTTTGAAAAGATGACTCTGATTAAAAACACCGAAGAGAAAATGGAAAGAACAGTCTGTGAAAATTAAAGACAGGAAATGACATCTCCAGTGTGGGGAGTGCAGGAGGCAGCTGATCGATGTCTCTCTCTCTCATCGATGTTTCTGACTTCCTATTCCTCTCCCTTTCTCTCTGTAAAAAATCAATAAAATGTTTTTCAAAAAAGAAAAGATGACTCTGGATGTCATATGGAGAATAGGTTATAGAGTAGTAAGAGAGGAAACAGAAAGACCAACTAGAGCATGTCAGAGACTCCAGACAGGAGATGTTGGTAGCCAGCCCAGATCAGCAGCAGTAGAGATGGAAAGCTGTGCACGATTCAGACTGTTCTGCAGCTAGACCTGATGGGTCCACTGATACTGGGTTTAAAGCAAAGAGAGGGATCAATAGTGGCTTCTAGGTTTACCCACTTGATTCTTTTATCCCTTTACCTGTGAATTTGTAATTCTGTCTTCCCACTTGATCCTTCTTCTTCCTGGGGCTTCATTCTGATGGTTGGTTCCTGATCCTTCCTCACCTCCCTAGGTATGTGCTATCAGCCAGACTTTTTCAGTTTAGGTAGATTTCCTGTCTTTAACTTTCACAGACTGTTCTTTCCCTTTTCTCTTATGTTTTTAATCAGATTATGATTCAAAGAATGTAATGGAGTTCTCACATCAATGATTACATGTTACCAATCAGCTTTGCAGGGACACAGAACCTGCTGCTAACCAGAAAATATGTTTTTTGTGTTTTTTTTTTTTTTCATTTCATCATTCTCTCCTGGAACACAGTAAAAATAAAGTTATTTACTGGAGGAATGTGAAGGAGATTCTTGTCCATTTTCATCATAGCTTGCTCAGGTTGCATGGAGGAATACTGGACGGTGTTTGCTGCAGTTGACCTGTACTGCTTCATTGACTTCCTGGTAATCTTGGCAACTATTTTCTGTCTTTGTCAGATGGACTGGATTCTTTCTTTGTGCAAAAGAATGTACAGGAAGCAGTGCTTCACTTTTGGATGAATGCCAGCTTGTGAAATATTTTCAGGATTTCAAACCTAATTGATTTGTGTCAAAAATTTTATAATTTGTATATCACAAAAGAAACATGTAAATTAGTTGACAATCCTTGCTATCATATTGGTGAGTAATAACTCAACAATACCCACTTGCTGAGCTGTATGCAAAGTATAACAAGGATTTTTTTCCTACCAATAAAAATGTTTTGGATATTTGTCAGATTTTTTCAATGCTTGCAAACCCTCCAATTTTCTTATTTCTTATTAATAAGAGTATGTAAAAACAGTTGAAAAGAATGTCTCCACTTAAGGTGAGCCAGTCTAAAGTAATTGTCACCTAGAGTCTATCTCCCTCTACAGTGTTTCTCAAGCTATTCCTTACTTTCTAATGCTACCTTGAATTTTTCTCTGTTCTTATTCATCCTGCCAGATTCATCTTTTGAAGTACCAACCATTTCTTATTTTCAGAAGTCTCAATAACTTCCTGGTTTTATGATTAAATAATGACATATCTGCTTGGGTTTTCAGATCATCTCCCCAGGTTATGAGTCAAACGGAGTGTCCAGCAGTTATTTATATATATATATTTTTTTTTTCACGTTTTCTTCTTCTGTATCTATATTCAAGAAAACCCTAAGAATGTTTTCTTCTTTCTATTTTGTAGTTCGCTGAAACCCTGTTCTTGACTTTGTTGTTAAATAGACAGTTGGAAATGACATTACAGATTTCAAAGAAATAAGGAGATTATAGTAATAATAAGCTAAACAAACATCCCATCCTGCCACAGAAACAACACCATGCAATCATTAATAGGAAGCAGATGAAAAAGGTCATAAGCTGGCCACTGAGGAAGAGAAGAGGGAAGGTTGTTAAGGGGGTTTGACTAGGCTTATGCTTTAGAAGCTGAATGAGTGAAGATTCTAAAAACCCTCTTCAATACACTCAAATCAAATTGATTTGAAGGAATACATTGATTTTCCTATTCTTATTGAGGAATCATAGAAATGGGATGATGTGAAAAGCCGAGTTGAGTATCTTAAGTGAAGGCCTGGTGAAACAAGGAAGGAATGGGATCTCTTTTCCAGCAGAAGGAAGAAGTCAATAGAGGATAGTTAACCATCTTTGTTAATCCAGGGTGGAAGCTAGGAATTCATTCTTTATACTGGTCAGCTAGGATCTGGTTCTCTACTGTTCCATTTGGGGGAAGAGTGGACAGCATGCAGACCATTCAGGCTTTCAACTGGAAAAGTGATAAATATGTCAGGAAAAGAGTCAAGGACTTGCTAATCCTGTGTTAGAGCATAAGGAATTTCTGGACAGAGATACCTAAGACATAAGATAAAGAGTAGGGCAATTATATAAACTTAGTCTAGTGGTGGATGGATGGATAAATGGATGGATGGACTGACAGGCAAAAAGAATGCCAGAAAGGAGAAAAGTATGCAAAAAACAAAAGATCCAGATCCTGATGAAAACATACCTCAAGGCATAGGAGGGAATTTCTTACAATTGCTTCATTCTGTGGAACAAGTTAATGAGAAACAGGAATTCAATAGACAAAGCAATATGATAATAAAAACCAGAATGAGAAAGAGATAGATAGATAGAGAGATTGTAGACCTAAAGATAGTCTTTGAGACCTAAAACAACATCCATTTCAGGACTAATGAATAAAATTAGAACTATCAAGGAAAACAGTAGATACCATTGAAATCAAATTACTAAAAGCGAATGTCTGGATAATCTCATTGCACACAAATGAAAGGATCAAGATATTAAAGCAATCAGATGCTAAAAGATAAAGAAGCAAAGACAGTGTGTATAAGGATAATTGGTGACCCAAAAGTAGATAGTCAACAAATGAAACAGAAATCTATACTAATAAAAGGGTAATATGCTAATTAGAATGGAGACCTTCTGGGCATAACCGTAGTGGTGGGGCAGAGGCAGAGGTCGTTAGGGGTGATCAGACCAGGATGGGAGGGCAGTTGGAGGTGATTAGGCTGGCAGGGGGGCATTTGGGGCCAAGCAGACTGATAGGGGTGTCAGTTGGGGCTGAGCAGGTTGGCGGGGGAGAGGGGCAGTAGGAGGTGAGCAGGCTCGTAGGAGGGGCAGTTGAAGGCAAGCAGGTCGGCAGATAGAATAGTTAAGGGCAATCAGGCAGGCAGGCAGGTGAGCAATTAGGAGCCAGTGGTCCCAGGTTGTGAGAGGGATGTCCGACTGCCAGGTTAGTCCCTGTGGGGTCGGGCCTAACCTGGCAGTCGGACATCCCCCAAGGGGTCTTAGATTGGAGAGGGTGCAGGCTGGGCTGAGGGACACCTATTCCTCATGCATGAATTTCATGTACTGGGCCACTAGTTGAAATATAAAAAACAAAAATTTTCTTGAAATGAAAAATAAACAAAAGAACCAAATCTGCAGATTGGAAGAATGAATTGTGTTCCAGGAAAATTTAGAGTACAAAATGTTCAATACTATATCTATCCTAACTAAATGATTGGGTTTCAAGTGTAAAGAAAACATTTTCCAAAGATACAGGCAGAAAACCAAAGGATCTGCCATGAATGAGAGTCGGACTAGCTTCATATTTCCGTAGAGCAGCTTGCACTCTCTGAAGACTGTAGAGCTCTGCCTCAATGTTCCCTGAGAAAGGAAGTGTGATCTGGCATGTTGTCCAGTGATGCTGCTTCCTGGCATTTGGGTGTAAGGGCCAGAGGCACATAGTCTCAGACATGTCCAAACTCCAGTAGTGCTGCTCAAAATGGAAACGGGGATGAAAAGTATATGTATGCAGTGTTGTCAGCCTCTAATATGTTTCATCATGTCTTAGAAGGATATTTTAGGATATATCTCTTATAGTGAAGAAACATTTGATTGAAATTCAAGTGTTTCTTTGCTACATATAATTATTCTTCACTACATATAATTTTTCTTCACTACATATAATTTTTCTAATATGAAATTCAGATAAAATCACATGCAGTAAAAATTAAAAAGCAGCTTTGCTAGAGGATGATTTTCTTTGTTATAAAAGTCTTCCTGCCTGCCTGACTTTTTCCTCCCTCCTCACACTCACCCTGGGCATATGCTCCAAGTCCCGAATGTGGCATTCTTCCTCCTGATCTGCTGAGGGTTGTAGTCACAATTGCAGAAATTAGGTGCATTTTATATTGGGCAGCATCTGTACAAAAGTCCAGTTCATGAAACATATAATTCTCCATACACTATTCCATGAAGAGATTTTTATATTCTTGGCTATCCCCTCAATCGCCACCATCAGATGCACTTAAAATCACCTACTCCCCACAGTGCCAAATAATCAGCAATTATTGAGTGACTGCTGTGAACCTGGTACAGCTGTATTCACCTAACATAGTCTGAGGAAACCCAGTTTCTCGGGCTCTTATTCTAGTGCAGTGGTTCTCAACCTCCCTAATGCCACATCCCTTTAATGCAGTTCTTCATGTTGTGGTGACCCCCCACCATAAAATTAAGTAGCAACGAAAATAATTTTATGGTTGGGGATCACCACCAACATGAGGAACTGCATTAAAGGGACGTGGCATTAGGAAGGTTGAGAACCACTGTTCTAGTGGCACAGACACATTGCCAAAGTTTTCCCAGTATTTCCCAAGAAAGATCCAGCTCTGGTAAGCTTCTTCAGAGGGAAAAATAGTTTGTTGTTGGTAAGTTTTTGTATTGGTTTTTACTTTTCTTTTCTTTTTCAAGGAAAGCTGTTGAGTTTTGTCAAATATAGTGCTAGTTACAAAGTATGTGGTTGTGACTAAGAGGTTGAATCCGTGCTGGATCTTAATATAAATGAATATAATGGTTACATGGGATGCTCACAGTGAGCCCAACCCATGTGTGGCTGGCCTTCACTCCCATCTGGGCAGCCCTGCCTGTGGCTCACCTGAACCACTGGAATCTGCCGGAAGTGATGGTGCAGTTGTCCCAGCCCTGGGCACGTGTTTTAGGTTCAGTGGTTGAAGGAAAGCATACTGAACATATTGTTTGCAAATGTAATGAATATAATGTTTAGAATAAGCTGATTCTATATTTTGACCTTCTTAGTCAGTCCATAGTTTCCTTTTAATGCAAATATTGGTTGCCAAAAGATTTGTTTCAATACA
>PVJN01042614.1:0-18178 GCA_004026805.1 Lasiurus borealis | reverse complement strand
GGAACGCAGAGAGAAAAGGGCCTGGGCATGTGGGACCTCGGGCCACTTCCCGGCTCGTTGGCAGAAATTACTGAGGTCAGTGAGGATGTTAAGCCCACTTTTGGGTTATGTGGACCCATTCCAATTCATGCTGAGGCCATGCCACATTACAGAAGCAGCCAGGTGGGTGAGGAGACAGCCTAGAGGTGTGTAAGATTGCAGGATCCGGTTTGGATTTTTGATTACCCATACCAAGCCCTGGGGTCAGGTAGCAGAGGACCTGACCAGCATCCCAGTCTTTGAGCCAAGGCTATAAACAGGGAACTCGAGGGACAGTAGAGGACATATCCTCTACTTCTGAGGGTCTGGATGGAAGCCAAAAGGCCGGAGAACGGAGGAGGGGCAGGAACCCCCAGAGGGGCCCAGAGGGCTAAGCCTGGAAGGCAATCTCTGATGTGGGCCTCGATTTATGGACAGAGATGCTGGAAAAACCGCCAGGAATTAGCATGGGCTGGGACTTGTCTCTGACACTGCTGAGCCGGGGGAAGGAGGCTGATGAGGTTCCTGAGCCACGAAGAGAGAAGAAGAAGGGAGGCACCCCGGACAGTGAAAGGTCAAATGGGATGCGTGCACCCACCCGGTTTCGGCACCAGATGTAAGGTTCGAGGCACAGGAAACGGGAGTCAGAGACCAAGGCATGTCTAAAGAGGAGGTTTATTACGGAGGAGGTAGAAAAACCAGGATTAGAGGACGGTAAGAAGAAGGAGGGACCCGCTGGACTGTCTCCAGACTGGAAAAGAGTAATATGTCTGGCAGTGACCAGGCCTTTTGAGGGAACGGGAAGGGGTTGGGCCCCGGGCACTCTGCACACACTTGGTGGTTGAATGTCTCTGGGATGTCCCCGTGGCAGACGCTGGTCACATACTCATAACTCTGCCAACCAGTTGTGTGGGGGAGAGGGGGAAGAATCTATCACTAACTTAATATATTCACATGTTTACATTGACTATCTAAATAGTTTGCATGATGGGGTGATGCTGAAACTTTGTTTCCAGCCTCTAAAAACAAAGATCAATGCCCTGCAGAGTATCTTCACTGAGGAGAGGAGACATGGATGATTTCAGTAAACTTGCTCATTTATTTTGCCTAACCTGTGCCCTGCTGCCTAGGAAACTGCTCTCTGGCTGAATTAACAAACAATAGAAATCTGTGTTTTTGAAGTCTGCTACCCCTAATGCTAGCCCATGATTTGGGAGTCAGTGTGAAGGGAGAGTTGCCAAGAAGGATCAGTCAAAACGAAGACTCAGGAACTATTAAACACAGCTGACGTGGTTCATAATGACACTGAAAGCAATCGTGCTATAACACCTAAGGAGATGTCTGAGTTTCTTAGCTTCTCTCTGGAGAAAATTTCAGATACCTTAGATAGTCAGAAGAAAGCATAGAGATAATGCTGAGCACAGGAGCCTCCTCTGACATTGCTCCAAAGATCCAGAGGGGTTGGGGCTGGAAGAAGAGAGATAAATGGATTTTTCATTGGTTAATCACCTCTGACCAAGGCTTATCACCTTTAAAATGAAGGTCAGTGTTGGAGGAAATAAAAGGAGCCAAGGAAAGGTTTTATTTTATTTTCCTTTAGATTTCTGACTAGAATAAGGATTAAATGCCAAAATTACCACAGGAAAGCCTAGTAACTGGATATTGTCTCCTAATTTAAAATAAAACAACAAAAGACATCACCACAACCCTTTCTCTACAGGTCAAACAATTTTTTAGCATGGTGTCATAAGCCAGAGAAATTTGGATAAGCATCTAAAATGTTAATTAAATGTATTAGTGGGCATGATAGGACTTTGCAAAACATAAAGGACAATTTAATTTCCTGATGGTATTATTTATTAAAAATTAAACCTCGATTTGAAGCTTGTAAGAAATATGAAAATTGTCCTTAGTTATAGTACTTAATTGTAGGAAGAAGTAGTTTTTATCATGGAAGAAAAATTGGGACCTACTGAGAACCAGAGAATCACGGTTATTATGAATTTCAGAGAGAAAAAAAAAAAAAAGATGATGGTTAAAGTCAATTTCTGGGACTAAAAAGCCAAATATTTATTCCTAATTTTAAAGAGGGGAGGCGGGAAGTTATACATTGGAATGCTAACAAACCAACAGGAGGCTATCAAATGATTTGGAAAATGGAGAGCAAAGTTAGTAGTGTGTTGCTAGGCAACAGATTTCTAAGCTGACTTCTCATTTCTTAAAGGTTTAGTGCAATGTTTTGGTTTTGCACACACCAGCTCTTTATTTACATATTCATTGTGAATTAGAATGACTGTTCTCAGAATAAGACTGGCTAAGCCAGAAAAAGCACAATTGCAGGCAATTAGAATATGATTAGGAAGCCAAAAGTTGGGCATAGTAATTAGGCATTTGCTATGTGGGGTGAAGTAATGGCTAACTAATGCTGTTCAAACCAAAAAAAAAAAAAAAAGTTTCATATGACCAAGATGATTCTTAATTAGATCTTCAAATAAAAAATAATTACATATTACCAAAAACTGTATTGCAAAACATAAAATGACTCATTGAAGACAAATAGCTGAGAGACTGACAGCAAAGAAAGTCAAGAGTTGTTTTTTAGAAAAAGACCCTGGATGTGTGTTAAAGGGTCACATCCCACAGGAGGCTGTTCCCTGTAAGTCATCACTTTACAAACATGCAAGATGTGTTGCTGCCAATTGTCAGGTGTTGACTCCAACCCCACCTTGGTGGGGCTTAAAGGGTGGCAGCTGATAAGCCTTAGGCCTGCAGGCCTGGGGTTTAGTGACTGGTTCTGCCTGGATAGATGGAATCTGTGGTCTTTGAGATGAAAGTTCTTTTGAGTCTCCCTTACCACATAGCTAAGTCATCAACTTTCCTAATGTGGAAAAAGACTAAAAGCTAGAGGGAGGGAAGGAAAACACTCTGGGCACTTGAGAAAAGGGGGAGAATTTGATTAGTGTCCAGCTAGGGAGTGAACCAGTTCTCAGGGAAAATAATCTTTGATCAGTGACATAAAGAAGCATCTTTCAAACCTCCCATATTCCAGCCATTGTAAAAAGAAGCTGTTTTAGAGCACAGCTGTTGTTATTAAAAATAAAACCAAAACAAAAGAAGGAAAGGAAAAACTGTGAAATATCAGCATCTCAAATGGATTACCTGGAACAGAGCATAAATCAAATGAATAATGTTTCTCATCACAATTCACCTGAAAACTGGGGGCCCATGTTTGAGACACTGTCAGAATAAGCACAGGTCTTTGGGAAGAACTCAGGATGATTTTGTTACTGGTCATATTTTTCCTACAGAACAGAGCCTGTGTCTGTGCAACATGGACATCCTCTAAAAAAAGCAAGGCTAAAAAAGCAAGGCTTGTCAAATATTAGGAAGAAAACTAACTTTGATCAATTACCTATTGTGTCACATGGGTTATCTGATTTAAATGGCAATTTTTTTCCTGAGAATTTAAATGTATGAAATTGCTTAGAGAAAATATGAGTTCTCTGCCCTTACATTAACAAACAATGGACAGATGCATGAGAGAATGTGCAATCATTTCACCTCATGCAGATGATGTGCAGTTTTTTCAAATGGGTCCTTTAGAACTTAAATGTCAGTTTTTAAGGTCAGCTTTTTGAGAAAGGTGACATCGATTATTTTCTTTCTGTTTAACAACCAACCACTAATTTAAATGTTTTGGATATTTGTCTTATTCATTCCAACCCTCTATGAAGTATTGAACATAAAGGAAGATTTTATTTAGCTCGTTGTTGTTTTCCTTTAAAGATATAAAAATATGAATCCAGGACTCTGATTCCTTCACTCTGAGGACCTATGTGGGTCACACACAACTAGTTACTGAAACATTACTGGCTTTTCTCTTATTATTGTTGACTGCATATCTGCTTGATGCTCTATTATTGCTTTCAAATCTTTTCATGAGTTTCAAAGTTCTTCAGTAAAATTGTGCAATATTTGTAAGGCCTGGTCTACTTTCCTGGTCAGAAAAAGGAATTTGTTTCTGCGTTATAACATACTTGTCTTGTGAAATGCATCTGAGACTTCACCAGTGGAATCACCCCATCGGGAGGCTGTCTGTGATAAGGACTCATTGCCCCTTGTACTGCTAGTGTTGGATCTGCAGGGTATATTGGTCAGCCCCAAATGCTTGGGAGGATGCAGCTGCAGTGACTCTTCCAATCACAGCTGCCAGTGGTGCAAGGACAGCAGCCTACTTGATTAGTATGCCCCTCACCTTCAGAGCAGGCTCCTCAGTATGAGTCCAAGAGAGCCCCTGTAGTTCACAGAGCTGCTTTCACTAGGTGTAGACAGAATCCAGATCTACACAAAGCCCCACAAGTAACAACCAGGGCTCAGGTCTGTTGACTTTTAGGTGTGATTTCTGGTCTGTGCTGGTCAGCATATTCCCAAGGGTTCCTTGATTGCCTTCATGTGGTTTTCCACTCTGCTTCCTGAGATACCGTCTGTCAGTGTACTGCTGAGAGAGCATAAATCAGTGACAACTCTCAGTCCTTTATCTCCAGTGAAGATCTCTGACTGCAAGAAAGGCCTCTGGTTCATAACCAGATATATTGATCTGGGCTTGCTGGAGTCTGGGCTTAATGCATATACTGAACTGGGATTTGCCATTAAGTGTGGAGCTAAATAGTTTATTTTCTTCGGTGAGATAGAGTAAAATCGCTGAAAGAAGCACTTGGAATTAAAGAACATACCAGTTGAAAAGCTATGGAAGTAAAAAAATTAAGTTTTTGAGGATTGATTGCAATATTTCTAAAACTATTGTAAATTTTTTTTCCCACAAAATCAAACTTTTCACTTGGACTTGTTAGTGTTAACTTTTAAGGCAACCTGATTTTATGGTTGGTTCTTTTTGATTAATAGAAATCAATTGGTTTATTTTTCTTCACTGTAATAAAAATTAAGCTGTCTTATGGGATTCCTTCAAAATGGAAATCAAGAGATGATTTGAATAGAATATTAATACTACTCTTTTAAACTTCTGTTTTATTTCAAACTTGTTTTAATAAACTAAATTTTAAACTGATTTTCTCTCTAGAATGTAATCTATATATTGTGAAAATATGAGAATTTATGACCGAACTTAATCACCAGGTTTCATATAATGTTTTCTATTTACAGACAGCAGAGAGAAGAAAGGCTGTGGCTCATTCTTCTGAGTGTTTAATGAGGCCAGTCAGAAAGTGTGATTAGATGAATTTGGGCATCTCAATCACATTATCGTAGCTATTGTTACAGTGTAGAATTCATGGGGCATACTTCTTAATTTAAGACTACAGAGTAGATTTCTCTTTTAAAAAAACGATTTCTCAGTTTCTAGTAAAAAAAGCTATTTATAATAAGGCCTCAATCTGAGAACACAGTACAGCATACTTTACTATGTGGTGACTTTCTTTAACCTTATCCTACAGAAAATCTTAAAACTTCTGCCAAGACTGATGTTCCCAGAGGTTCTGAGATCCTCTCAGAATCTTTGGTGGGTGTCAGAATTATTTTAATAGCTTTCCCTTAAAATCTCTTTTATCTGAGCATTCTGAGCTGTTTTCTGCCTCCATGTTTGCATCAGCTAGTCCACTCAAACACTATTTCTCAACCTTCTTTTCATTAATATCCCTCCCCTCTCCTGAGACTTTTTAGACATTTTCCCCTAACTTTTCTCTTTCCCCATGAAATTTTAATACATTGAATATACTGTATTTCTGTTTATGTTCTGTGGCCCTTGATATAAACACCAAACGTTGGAATAGTTTTTGCCTCCCAAGGACCAATTTCATCACCTTGGGACAAAATGTTGTTCCCTCATCAGCCTCATACCCATACTAGAATATACATACACTATTGCCAAGTAAATATTGCGTTTTGTTTCCTTAAGATATTACATGTGACTATAAAGTCTTTTGAAATGATTGGCTACTGATTGAAATGTATTTACACTTAATGTATATTTGCACTGAAAGATGCTAGACTTTGCATATGCATTTCCTTTTGGTAATGACAGCATCACAGATGATGAGCGATTAGGAGCTGTTAGGATACAGCTGGCCTCAAATTGGACATCAGAAGATTGCTTTTGTCCTGAGAGTTTAACACCAGAATTTAGCTCTGTTCACTTTGGGAGTGAAAGTGCTTCAGCTAAGCCCTGTCTGAGCATTGTGCTCATTTTATGAGCTTACTGAGATAGCTTCTAGGTGACAGAGATTTTCTTCCTCCTAATCTTTTCAACTTGATTCTGATGTCATCAACCATAAAGATGCAGTTTCACTTTCTCCACCTAGTTCAACAATGTTTAAGTTTTGACATCATACAGAAGAATAGGACTGAAAGAGGAGAGGAGAAGAGAGGAAAAAATAGGAGGAGATGTTAGGAACTGCATTAAAAAGTATCTGATACGTTATAGATAAAAATAAGAGAAAGTATTTGAGAATTTCTCTAAAAACCTTGTAGCCACAAAATTTGCCCAACCAGCTTTTGCTAATCAACATCTTTATTTTACAATGAGGTAACAATTATATAGAAGATACTTACAGGGAGGCGAAGTGAATTGTCCAAGGTTACACAGCTAGTATTGTAGAAGCAGGATTTGAACCCTGGCAGACTGTTTCTTGAGTCCATGTTCATCATCATGTACCTTCTACCTTTGCACTAAGAACATGCCTGTATTTTCTAAATACTCCCTTTTCTAGCCCCATCTTCTTTGAATTTGTGTTACTGCCTGGAACAATGTTTTGAAGGTTGTTTTTATCACAACATCTTTTATTAATTTTTTTAAATTTAATAAATCTTTATTGTTCAGATTATTACAATTGTTCCTCTTCCTCCCCCATCCTCTTCCCGCCCATAAATCCCCTCCTCCCAGTTCCCCACCCTCTACTCTTCCCCTCCCCTGCACTGTCCTCATTCATAGGTGTACGATTTTTGTCAGTCTCTCCCCACACTGCCCACACCCTTTCCCCCTGGGGAATTGTCAGTCCACTCCTTTTCTATGCCCCTGATTCTATTATATTCACCAGTTTGTTCTGTTCATCAGATTTTTAATTCACTTGATTTTTAGATTCACTTGTTGATAGACATGTTTGTTGTTCATAATTTTTGTCTTTACCTTTTTCTTTTTCTTTCTCTTCTCAAAGAATACCTTTCAGCATTTCATATAATACTGGTTTGGTGCTGATGAACTCCTTTAGCTTTTTCTTATCTGTGAAGCTCTTTATCTGCCCTTCAATTCTGAATGATAGCTTTGCTGGGTAGAGTAATCTTGGTTGTAGGTTCTTGCTCTTCATCACTTTGAATATTTCTTGCCACTCCCATCTGACCTGCGTAATTTCTGTTAAGACATCAGTTGACAATCGTATGGGTGCTCCCTTGTAGGTAATGAATTGTTTTTCTCGCTGCTTCTAATATTCTCTCTTTGTCTTTTAGTCTTGGCATTTTAATTATAATGTGTCTTGGTGTGGTCCTCTTTGGATTCTTTTTGTTTGGGGTTCTGTGCACTTTCTGTATTTAAGTCTATTTCTTTCACCAGGTGGGGGAAGTTTTCAGTCATTATTTCTTCAAATAGGTTTTCAGTGTCTTGCTCTCTCTCTTCTTCTGGCACCCCCAAAATTCTGATGTTGGTACATTTGAGGTTGTTCCAGAGGCTCCTTATACTGTCTTCAAATTTTTGGATTCTTTTTTCTTTTTGCTTTTCTGGTTGAGTGTTTTCTGCTTCTTTGTATTTCAAATCTTTGACTTGATTCTTGGTTCCCCTAGTCTGCTGTTAGTTTTCTGTATAATATTTTTCATTTCAGTCAGTGTATGTTTAATTTATTGTTGTGTTTTTTTTCATGTCTTGGAGGTTCTCATTAAATTTATCAAATTTCTCTAGAAAATTATTGAAAAACCTTATAACCATGGTTTTGAACTCTATATCTATTCATTTGTGTTCTTCCATTTCTTTCGTTTGGGATATGTTCCTTTGTGTCTGCATTTTTGCTGCTTCCCTGAGTTGATAGAGTAGCTTTGTGTGCTAGTTGTCCTGTATGGCCCAGTAGCTCTGCCTCCCCAGTTACCTGAGGTGGACATTCTTGGTACACTCCTTTGTGAGCTGTGTGTACAGTCTTGTTGTAATTAAGTCTGGATTGTTGTTAATATCACTTGGGGGAATTGACCTCTATGCCAATTGGTTGTGAGGATCAGCTGTGTCTATGCTGGGAGAACTTCTGTGCTGGAGTCAGCCTTATGAGACAAGATTTGCAAAGTTGCAAAAGCCCCTGTGCTTAGCTTGCATGGGGTAGAGTCTCAGGGCAGAGCAGACAACCTTGGCTTCCCATCAGCCCTACCCTATGAGGCTCCTAGGTCTGTATCTCTCAGTAACAGCTGCAGTCCTCTCTGTACGCACTTGCGTGTGCGTCTCCAGACATTTGCCTTTCACGGCTCCACAGTTCTGAGGGAGGAAAAAAAAACACACAAAACCCTCATGCAACTGCATCACTGGAACAATGTTTTTCAAATTGTCCTTAGCAGATCTCTTGGATGATACCATTCAACTTTTAGTATTTCCAAGAATTCCTCAAAAATCTCACTTAAAACACAGATTCTCATGCTTGATGCCTGAAAAAGGAAGATCCAGAGGGTCTAAGTGGAGCCCAGAAATCTATTATTCTAATAAGTACTCCCAGTGACTATTTTTAAGATGCCCTCTGTACTTCCTTATCATGGGTTCTCATTTTACTCAGAGCAACTCCATCCACCTTGTGTCTGTTGCATTATTGGACTTCTATCCAAGATTTCCTTCAAGTGAGGATTTTTTAACCATGATGGGTCTTGGTGCTCTTTTGGAGAACATTATAATAAGTCATTTAATAAAAAAATATGTTTTTATTGATTTCAGAGAGAGAAAGGCAGAGGGAAAGGGAGATAGAAACATCAATGACAGAGAAAGAATCATTGATCGGCTGCCTCCTATATGCCCCCTACTAGGATCAAAGCTGCAACCTGGGTATGTGCCCTAACTAGGGATCAAACCCTGACCTCCTGGTTCATTGGTCAATGCTCAATCATTGAGCAACAGTGACCAAACAAGAAATCATTTTTGTTTAATGAATTACCAACAATTTTAAGTATAGAAATATGAGTGTAATGTAAATTTGATTAGTATTATTTTATTTGCTTTCTGTCTTATTGGGCTACTTATAAAAATCAATACAATGCAATACTATTTTAAAAATGATAAAGAAAACAATTGGTTAGAAAAATTAGATAAAAGTGGGATATATTTATCCAAAATATATGCTGTATGATCTAATGTGTTTGCTAGATCTGAGCAAATTGGCCTGTTAACTTTCTAGCAACTCAAGCAAAAAGAAAGTTATCTGTATTATGATTCAGGGCACATATCCAGGTTTCCCAGAAAAAGTATAACCATTCTCAGAATCCTAGGGAAATTGCTCCCACTTTAAGGTAACAGTGTGTGCTGCTTTGGATGGCATCTTCAGAGTAAACCCACTTGTGAAACTCATCTGACATTTCTTACATGAGAAATAAGAAAGTCAGGTATGCTACTCTCCAATGGTCAAGAATGTGTTTTAAAGCAGCTTGACTTTAGGACATGGTTGGCAAATTATGGCCTGTGGATCAATAGTAAATATATTTGATTTATACATGGCTGAAAAAAAGAGTAATAATAATACTTTATGACATGTGAAAATTATGTAAAGTCCAAATTTCAGTGCTCATAAATAAAAATTTATTGGAGCATATCATATTCATTTATTCACATATTTTCTGTGCTTTCTTGGTACTGCAACAGCAGAGTCACACAATTGTGACAGAGACCATATGGCCCACAAAGCCTAAAATATTTACTTGCTGGTCCTTTAGAGAGAAAGTTTGCACTGCTATAGTTTTTGAGAAAGGATGGACTATATATTCTTCAGTCTTATTTTTCTCAACTGAATAATGCCACTACAGAGAGGCAATGAGTTAAAAATTGTAATCCCTGATGGGTATAGAGTTTGTGTATGTAAAGTAGATACGTTTTCAAATAGTCAGTTGAGTTGTGGGTAGAGACATTCCTCTAAAATCACAACCATGAACACACATACTAGTATACATGGGAAAAGACCCACATATTGAACCAGCAAGATCAGCTGTTACTGAGTTTCCTTCTATTTGCTATTTGTTCATCCACTCTTTCATCTGCAATGTATTCTAATGGACACTAGGGGAGAGAGCACCAAGGTTTCAAGAAAAATATATGCCAGAAAACCTATTTGACAGTCAGTAACTCCAACATTTTTCTATGAACTATTTGTCTGACATTATTGGGTTTTACTTGTGGAGTATTTTGGCCCAGCTTCTAGAGCACTATTATTTTATGGAAACAGTTTGAGAATGACTAGTTTCAAATAGAAGTGGACTGTATTGTAAGACTAGTGTCTAGGATTTTACAAGGCAAGGAGAGTGCAGAAGTGACTCCATTATCAACAAACTATATAATTTTATCATAATAATGAATTTTATGCAGTCTGGGTGCCTGGATATGTATGTTCCTAAAAGTACAAAATGTACATATAACTACAAGCCTGCTTTGAGTTCGTGAGAGTAAACAAATACCAGTTTCCTGGCCATATAACTCTGTATGGCAACAAAATTCTTAGGATTCTCTTTTTAAAAATATATATAGATAGCAAAGGTTGGATAGGATATTGCTTCCTAATAATGTTCCAAAGGTAGAGAAGGCTATCCTGGCTTAAACTGCCAATCTGTGTTTAGAAATGTCACCTATAATTTGTAGCTTGCAAGTGCTTGACTTGTGGACCCCTGGTGCTAATTGAATACACTGATTTCTGCAAAATCCCCACCTGTCATCAACTCAGCAGTAGGTATGATATAGAAGCTCTAATGAACCCAGGGATAACTTTAAATAGCCAGTTGGATTTCTTTTGGTATTACTGGGTATAAAGTTTGGATATGTTTGAATATTTAGGGAGTGAACTACGTATTTTTTTATGGTCTTTTGTAACTTTTTATTAGGATTCAAGCTATTTATGAAGGAGATCAGGTTTTTGTTTTGTTTTGTTTTCCTGGAGGACACCCGTTTCTTATGGAAAGATTGTTAAAATTTAGGAACTCCATCAGGTGGAGTTTGGTCAGAACCCGCAGGGAAAATTAATCTGGAATTCTTGTTAATGAAGAACTGACTTGTTTCACACTAACAGCAAAACCATTCTGAGGAGTGGGGTGCAGATACCTGAGGCTTTGAGTTGCTGCCTGCATTGTGTTGCTTAGGTAGCAATTTTCTCTGGTGCTTACGTTTCAGAGCTGAATTCATTTGCAAGCCTGTCTTCTGCTATGGGAATTCCCAGTCTCTACAACAGACACTGTCCTGTTACAGGGAACTGCTCTCTGGGAGAAACATGTACATTTGGATGCACCTCAGCATGTACTCCTGGTTATTTGATTCCACAAATGAAGCTACTAGTGTCCTTTTCTTAACAGGACATCCACAGGAGTTGTTTATGGAGGGGACATGAGTGGCTCTGTCCAGATTGTCACAATTTCCAGTTGGACTGAAGAGCGGTAGTCTTTGTAAGAATATTATTTTTATGTTCTCTAGGGCAGAAAAAAAATGTGCTACCTTCTTATGTTCAGTTAGATGGAGAGAATGTAAAATGTGTCTCTTCCCCAAATATACCCTTTCACCCACCTGAAAATGCCACAGGACCCAAATATTCTTATGAAATTCATGTTTATTGTTAAGAAGCAGTTTGCTTTTATGACAATGGAGAACTTGAGTGCTAGCAAGGAAAACACACTTGTATCCCATTATACAATTTCCCCAAACTAGCAATTTATTAGCCTATTCCCATAAACCAAGGTCTAATTGCTACCAATGTGAATAATTTAATGTTATTCCTGTTCATGGAGCCCCAAGGCCCTTGCTGTGGCTTTCATCCAGGCATCAAAATAGACAAGTGAGGAAAGACTTGTTAAGTTACGCAGCCTGGTCATCTGATCCCAGTGGATATTCCCTCTGGTATGTCTTTCTGATGTCCTGACTTGTTTGGTTTTCAATAATGCAATAGGACTTTGGTAGTCTTCCCTGGGAATTGATAATATATCCTCTTCTTGATTTCAGCATTTAAAAAATGTGTTGATGTATTCAGTCATTCTTGGGAATGCCTGTGCTGGCTCCCTGCTTACAGCACCCTCCTGCTGTATTTGCTGAGACTTACTCATCATGGAGATGTGAGACACCTTACAGCTCTGCTTCCTAGTCACCCTTCTGCTAAACTTGGTTGCTTTGGATTTCTTTGTGACCTGAGCTCTCCTTCACCTGCACTGTTTTGTTGCTGCATTTTTATGAATTATCTTCATGTTTCTCAACCCTTTTAGTTTTGCTGAGTGGATGTCTCAATGTGAGAGAAAAGGAACATCAGAGAAAAAGTGTGGACTTAGAAGAGCTTCTGGCTAAGGGCACAATGAGTGAGTGGTTGGTCTCAGGGATGATTTGGAGTCAGTCACCAAAATGGAGAAGAGACTGGAGATGTTGGCTTTCCAAGCTCTGAGATGAGAACTGCAAAACTTGGAAACAGGATTCTGCAAAACTGCCACCTGCTCTTTTTTTTATTTGGATCAAGTTGCTGGCCTGGGCTTTAAATTTGAACTAGTTTCCTTTCAGGCTGCTGTGTCTCTTATATTTTGTTTTGTCTTCTCACTATGGTTGCATTTCTTTTATATTTCCATAGACTATAATATTAGGACTGGGGATCCTTGAACTCATCTGGTGCAATTCCATATGAAAAATTATATATGAAAAATCAGGCTCCAGAGAGGTGGTGACTTCTTCAAGGTCATACAGCAAACTGGTGGAATTGCTAAAACTAGAAGCTCATCTCCTGAATTCCAGGCCAAAGCTGCTTTCTCTAATGGATATAGCTGCTTCAATCTGTTGATTCAGCAAAAGGTAACTGAAGCAGCTGCCTCCACATGTGCTCAGTAAGTAACGATGTTCATCAATTTGCCAGCAAGAAATGGCAAGTGAAAGAACTCAGAGCACTGAGAGAAGAAATGTCAGATAAACCTTCCATTAGCCTTTCACTTTTATAGAAAACTGAAATTAACATAGCACAGAACACCAAATTAAGCAATTTGACTTGGAAGATATGGTCATTAACAATTTCTGTGTTTTTGTTTTTGTCCCCCCGCGCCCCCTTCATAATTTAAGGAATTTTTCTCTCTTTTTTTAAATAACAAAGAAAACAATTTTGAGACAGATGTTCTAGGTATTATTTAATTACCCAAAGTCTCTTTATTATCCCTAAACCAAGTGATAAATAATTGTCTAATTATAATTTGAAATTAGTAATAAAGTATCTTAAGTAGATTCTATGGTAGAGAGTAACATATATGACTAATAAGAAGGTGACAGCTCCTGATTGCAAACTCCTATGACACTATTACTATTTATAATTTGCCCTTGAGCTGTCCTATGGTATGTTCCCAGTCATTGTTTTTCTTTTCTTTTTCTTTTTTTTATTGATGTGTGCATGTGAGAATAAACTATTTGAAATGTGAATAAACATTGATTGGTTGCCTCCTGAATGAGGCCCGACCAGATCCTAGGCCAGGAAGGAGTCTGCAACCGAAGTACATGCCCTTGACCAGAATCGAACCGGGACCCTCCAGTCTGCAGGCCAACACTCTATCCATTGAACCAAACCTGCCAGGGCTACAATCTCTTGTTTATACATTTTAAGGCACCTCATATTATTTTTGGTATGAAATAAATATAAACATGCACAATTTTTAAAAAAAGCTCTGGACAAAAAAAAGGAGCCACATGCTAGCCTGACAAGCTTAGGGAAGACCCACATGGTGGTTTTGCAAACTCAAAGACCTAAAGTAACCACGAAGGATGGTCTGAAATTAAAACTTTAACTGAAAACAGTTATAGTGGATAGTCATGTCATAGGCCAGTATCTTTCCTGACAAAGGTCAGTCTTTACCTTAACTGGGTCTATTGTCTTTTTGCATCTAAGATAACATCCTTGTGAAATGTCAGGATAACTTGTAACTTTCCTTTTTTCAGACCTTGCAGGGCACAATCAAATGTACCAGAACATAAGGACTAGAGACCACAAATTCCTTCAAAATTACTGTTATCATGTTAATAATTGACTGTTAACTATTTTGTACCCATCTAAGTAAAAGAATATGTCTATCATTTGACTTTTTATCCAATCCCAGAGGTTCCCCTTCCCTTTGCTTTCTCCCACCACCCTAATCTATCACCAGTGGGTTTCATGTAACTCGTTTAGGTCCTCTCCTTTGATTATAATGTTTAAAACTAGGTGAAAACTGCCATTTTCTGGCAGTTTTATCCCAACTCATTGAAATCTTACTTCCCAGCAACTGTCAAAAATTTGGCTCAAATAAACTCATAAAAATTCTTTAAATAAATAAATAAATAAATAAATAAAATGTGGTGTGAATACATTGAGACTTCTCTCAACCATGAAAGAGCTATTCAAGGGCATTAATTATATAATTTACTAATTTTTAATCCTAAAGTATTACCCTCTAAGGTAGTAAATCATACTAAAGATAAGGAATGGTATTTATGTTCCATTTGACCCTGAATACTTGAAACTAAGAACCAAATCTATTTCTCATGTTATATAATGTAAAAATTAAGAAAAGAAAGCAACTAAAAATTTATGCAAAGATCAATGTGGTTTCATGCTCTAGCTTTGTTTCCTATAATGTTAAAATATTACTTCTAAAGTTATTGAATATTGTCAATATCCTCTGCCTAATACGTCAGAGCAGATTGAATCAAACATTCAAACAAGAAATGTTCTTCAGTTATGATGAGATGGTGAAGAAGTCATAGATGACTTAATTGAGATGATGAAGTTCCTTCTAGTGTTGTAGAAGACCAGAGAAAAACCAACCAATGCTTTAGAGAAATGGAGTTACACAGTATTACGCCGGCATATTCAGTGGTATAATTTCCCAAGTCTGAGCAAAGTAACATGCAGGGAGTTTTTCCTTTATATTTTTCTGGTATCTTTGTCCCCCAAATATGGATGATGCTTCTGATCCTTTTTCGGGCTTTGCAAAAAAGGCCACAGATGGCCCTAACGGGTTTGACTACATAGTCAGGTATTTCATATTTTAAAAATTATTGTGGTTCACTGGTTGGTGATTGCTGTTCTAGAGATTTCACATAATTGATATCTGTTGATATATGTTGCTATATGAGTATTGTTTTTGACCTTCATGTGTCTCAATGCTTAACAACTCATATAAACTTGGTTTTAGTTACACTCTTTCTTTCTTTTTTTAAAAATATATTTTATTGATTTTCTACAGAGAGGAAAGGAGAGGGATAGAGAGTTAGAAACATGAATGAGAGAGAGACATTGATCAGCTGCCTCTTGCACGCCCCCTACTGGGGATGTGCCAGCAAACAAGGTACATGCCCTTGACTGGAATCCAACCTGGGACCTTTCAGTGCTCCATCCACTGAGCCAAACTGGTTTCTGCTAGTTACACTCTTTCTTGAGAAGCCGTCTTTAGTTGAAATCATCTCCTTGTTACTGAGCATAACTTCTTTAAGTACTTGTAGGTATATGGACAGTGCCTGCCATCTCAGTGATACAGTCTTATTAAAGATGTGTATAATGATAAGTATGTGCCCAGACCAGAGGCAGGACTCTCCATCTAGGCCGACCTATAATTGGGGCCTAGATAAATGTGTATAATGATAAATGTGTGGATTGGGCATGGAAGCTAAGAGCTTTGCTAAGTAAATTCAGTCATCTGAAGTCTCTTTCCCTCAGGCTTCCTGTTGACTGGTATTTTCCTGTTTTGGGTCTTTCCATTTTTGCTAAGTGTGTTTCTGGATTTGAGGTTCCTGGGAGTAGAGCAGTTCAGCTCTTGCAAGATTGTCCTTGGATAGATACATGGATTCTGAAACTCTCCATTCTCTTTCTTTCTGTCCCTGAGTTCTTCTATAAACATTCTTACTTTACTTCTACAGAGTGAGGCACTAAGCTACTTTCCTATCTTAATGTTGATTCTGTTTACTGACAGCTAATCTGATTCTCATCCTAGGTGATTTTATGGACAGTCACTTAAGAGGCCAAGAGATGTAGGCCAGGCCCCAATTATAGGTCGGCCTAGATGGAGAGTCCTGCCTCTGGTCTGGGCACATACTTATTGTGAATGTGAGCAGGAACAATTAATCTTCGTCCTACCTTTCTAAACTCAAGTTGGACTAATAATCAAATTAATGTGAGACAGATTAGAAAATAAAGTTTTAATATGTGCACATGGGGAATTCACATAAACATGAAAATTCCAAAGATTGTAAGGCAAAATTATACAAAGAGATGAAAAGAGTTAATGTTTGTAAATAAATGTTTGTAGGTCCATCTTGAAACAATGGTACAGGAAGGACTTTGATTAAATGAGCCTTACTATCACACACTAGCTCAGATTAAACCATAGTCATCTGTGATGATATCTCCCTTCCTGGAATAGGTCTTCCATTTTAAACTCTTTTAGCCAGTAAAGAGGAAGGTCAAAGGTTTTTTCCGAGTCTTTTGTTTCTTAAAAATAACCATCTTAAAATAATCAATATTCCAAAGGGGCATATTTTGAAGTGCTTGCTTTCATAATATATACTCAATTGATTCCTTGAATTTAGCCTCTTAATTTTTATTCTTAGACTGAGAAAACGATGAAGAAAAACATTCCTGATCCTTTCTCATCTACTCTTGGGTCTCATCTATCCATTTTGAGAGTCTCTATTCAACTTGTGGATGAAAAAAAGGTTCTACAGAAAGTAAGCTTACAGGGTGATTTCATGTTAAATTTCTTACTGGGCAGGTCATGGTGGATAGCCATGTCCCAGGCATACAACTTTTTAGTAAAATACTTATATCTGCCTTAAGTAAGCCCTGTCCATTGTTCCTGTGAATCTAGATTAACACACCTTTAAAATGCATCCTTTTAGATCCCTCCTTCTAAAGCAGGGCTATCCTCTAGACAGCACATAATCTTTATCCTGTAATTGATCTCCATCTTTTTGTAATCTTACTTACATTTCCTCTTTAATATCAAGTGCATAAAAGAAATAGCAAAACTGTCATTATCCAAAGCATTTTTCTCAGTCTGTTGAAATATGGCTTCCAGGCATATCCACTGTCTGACTCAAACTTTTTTTTTCTGAAAAATTTTTAATTAATTTTTTATACATATCTCCCCATTGCGCCCCATACCCTGCCAGGCATACCCCAACCCCCCAGTGTCTATATTCATTGGTTATGCTTATATGCATGCATACAAGTCCTTTGATTGATCTCTTATCTACCTCACCTAACTTTAATTTTCCTGCTGTAATTTCACACTCTGATGCTTTACTGGCTCTGTATCTATCCTTTTGTTCATCAGTTTAGATTGTTCTTTATTATCCACAAATGAGTGAGATCATATGATGCTTCTCCTTCATTGACTGGCTTATTTCAATAAGCAAAAGGTTCTCTCTCCAGTTCCAACCAGGTTGCTGCAAATGGTAAGAATTCCTTCTTTTAAATGAGAGTATATAATTCCATTGTGTAGATGTACCACAGATTTCTGATCTGCTGATGGGCACCTAGGCTGTTTGCAAATTGTAGCTATTGTAAATTGTGCTGCTATGAACATAGGGGTGCATAAATCCTTTCTGATTGGTGTTTGTGATTTCTTAGGATAAATTCCTAAGAGTGGGATTACAGGGTCAAATGGGAGATCCATTTTTAGTTTTTTGAGGAAACTCCATACTGTTCTCCACAGTGGCTACACCAGTCTGTATTCCCACCAACAGTGCACAAGGGTTCCTTTTTCTCCGAATCCTAGCCAACACTTGTAGTTTGTTGATTTGTTGATGATTGCCATTCTGTCAGGTGTGAGATGGTATCGCATTATCATTTTCATATGCATCTCTCGGATGATCAGTGACTTTGAACATGTTTTCATGTATCTCTTGGCCTTCCTTCTGTCATCTTTAAAAAAGGTTCTATTTGGGTCCGTTGCCCATTTTTTTTTATTGGATCGTTTATCTTCCTTTTATTAAGTTGTATAAGTTGGCTGTAGA
>PVJN01042613.1:0-17961 GCA_004026805.1 Lasiurus borealis | reverse complement strand
AATCCACTGGCCAAATTGCCCCCACTTTGCAAGTTTTGCTGTAGGGTGACTATTTGGGACTGTGGAAGAAAAGGGCCCACCTCACTTCCTCAAAGAGATACAGATTTCAACGGTCAGGGATGGGTCCCAAGTACCAGATTACCCCAATGTGAAGTCAATGTTGAGATTACTCATTCAATTCTAGATGCTAAAGGGCCATGCGAAAGGCTTCCCTGGCTGCCTTTTTCTCCTACAATCTCCTTAGGTAACTTTTTCTATAGAGCCATGGCATCAACTATTCCCTCTACCTGTATTTTTCCCATTTAAATTCGGGATAGAACCACTCAGGAGCTTATCAGAATACATATTACTAAATTCCACTGAAAGAGACAGATCCAGTAGGTGGGTTCTGGAGCTTGCTTTTCACATCCACCTTAGTTTATTGTAACACAGATGGTCTGGAGAACACACTTTGGAAACACTGACTCATCAGCGGGTGGCTGGCACATCTGTTGTTTCAGCCCTGGTTTCCTGCCTAAGTTAGAGATCTGTATATACAACCGCCTCTTGGAAATATTCACCATCTTTACCTGGATATCTCCAAATTATCACTGTCTAATGGTGGACCCATAAGATTACAACGGAGCTGAAAACATTCTATCACCTGTGACATAGCCATTGTAATGTGATAGTGCAACACATTGATCAAGTGTTTGTGGTGAAGCTGCTGTAAAAAACGTACTATACTGCCAGTCATATAAAAGTATAGCACATACAATTATGCACAGTACAGAACACTTGATAGTAATAACAAATGACTGTTGCTGGTTAATGTATTAACTATAGTATACTTTTATTGTTATGTTAGACTGTACTTTTTTTACTTACAAATAAAAGTGTGCTCTGTTATGATAGCAGCATGTTGTCTGCATCTCTTGATTGCATCATTTTCTTGTGCTTGATTTAATCTAAGCACAGTATAGTAACATGCTGTACAGGCTTGGAGGCTGTAGGCTATCCATTTAGACTTGTGTAGGTACACTCTGTGATGTCCACACGATGATAAAATCAGCTAATTATGCTTCTCAGAATATATCCCTGTCAAGTGGCACATGACTGTATTTTCATTCAAAGTCTGCACAAATACT
Source organism: Lasiurus borealis (assembly GCA_004026805.1). Lineage (NCBI taxonomy): Eukaryota > Metazoa > Chordata > Mammalia > Chiroptera > Vespertilionidae > Lasiurus > Lasiurus borealis. Next base: position 16,834 of record PVJN01042613.1, on the reverse strand, counting down.
TATATTCTTTATTTTATTGAAATACATCATTATTGATTTAAATCGGTCAAGCCAGAAATCTGCATATGTACCTTTGGTGGGTAAACACTAGTATTCAGAGGGCAAGGAGCATAGGGAATCAGCATGCCCACCAAATTGATGTTTTGCTACCGAACTTTTGCAAAGGCTGCTCAGTTACTTTACCTTGGCTTTTTGAGTATAATCCAGTTGTTCTGGGATAAATAAATAATAACAACCCCTTTATTTATGGAGGTGTATTCTATGTCAAGTACTCTGTTTCACATGTATAAATTCAATCTTTTCTTAAAGCCACTGAACTTCCTCTCCAGTGTTTGGACTCTCAGTACCCTTTGAGAATAGATATGCTCCCCATATTTCCAATTGCCAGAACCTCTGCTTCAAAATTGGTAATGCCATCTTTCCCACTCTGATATCACCCATAAAAGCATAGACCTCAGAATCTAGGGTTTCTGCTCTTGTTTTCTACTCATGATTCCAGGGATAATGGTGGCTGGCTGAATTGGAATCCTATTTAAAATATCTCCTTAGCAGAAAATCAGGTTGTGGCCAATCCTACAACAATAGAGTGCTAGAGTCAGAAGAGCCTTCAAAGATTGTCTAGTCCAATTTCCTTCCATTATAGCCTTGGAAATTGAGGTTGGAACCATAAAGTGATTTGCCAAAAGTAAGAGAGGAGGAACCAGAGTTAGAGATGGGGATCAAACCTCAGTTTTCTGTTTTAATGTCCGGTACTATATGCAAGCCCCACTCCAGGGGAGTTAGATGACACTGTGGATTTTTGTTGTGTATTTTCTGTGTCTGCCTGCACTCAGTGCTGTGAGTGTAGTTATTGTGAATGGATACACTATAGGTGCATCAGACTATGGTTGGTTGGCAATGCAATGACCAGAATTCCCCTTTGATATAAAGAATTATGATGATATTAGAGGAAGATTATGTTTAATGTAGCACGTAGACTGATTAGCACCCCTAGTAAAAATGCAATGGAGGAAATATAATGCTGTCCAGCAAGGAGCTAGCTTAATCATTCTGTATATATGTCTCCTGCCATGGCCACCTATTTTAAAATTGTGACCTATATCTTTCTCAATGCTCAGGTTCTTCCTTCCTTCCTTTTTTCTTTCCTTCCTTCCTTCCTTCCTTTTAAATATATTTTTATTGATTTCAGAGATGAAGGAGAGGGAGAGATAGAAACATCAATCATGAGAGAGAATCATTAACTGGCTGCCTCCTGCATGCCCCACACTGGGGATCTAGCTCGCAACCCAAGAATGTACCCTGACAGGGAATTGAACCATGACCTCCTGGTTAACAGGTTGATACTCAACCACTGAGAAACACTGGCTAAGCTGGACTCTTATTTTTTAATTGCATATCTCTCTGAAATAATATTGTTATGCACTTGTCTTTATCATCTGTGTACTCATGAGAAGAAGCTACATGAAATCATAGACTTAATCTTTTTTATCACCATATCGCTGAGACCTAGAAGTGTCCAAAATAGTAGATCTTCCTAAAAGTCATGGTTTAACATTTTGCATTGGAAGTTTGAATAATGTGCAACAATTTGGCATTCAGAGGTCTAATAACCCCCCACAAAAAATAGAAGCAAAACAGAAACCCAGAACTGTGCAATGATAGTCATAATGTGAGAAATTCTGATAACATTGGAGGGATATTTACAAAAAAAATAATCTTCGTAAATGATTTCTGGTATTTTTACTCTATAATGGAGGAATAGCTCAATACTGTAAGCCAAATTATGATGTTTAGACAGGGGATACTTGCTCATTTATGAATATAGTAGGTTGAATAGTGTCTCCCCTTACCCCAAATTCATGTTTACCAGGACCTCAGAATGTGATCTTATTGGAAACAAGGTCTTTGTAGATATAATTAGTTAAGGATCTTGAGATGAAATCAGCATCCTAAATTTGGAGTGAGTTCTAAACCCAAAGGCTCACATTTCCATAAGAGAAAGCAGATGGAAATTTGAACACAGAGACAAGGCAGAGAAGACTACATGAAGATGGAAGCATAGATTGGAGTGATGCATCTATAAAGCAAGGAACACCAGGAACCACGAGAAGCTTCAAGAAGCAAGGAAGGATTCTTTTCGAGAGCCTACTGGCACTTTGATGTCCAGACTTCTAGCCCACTTCTTGCCTCTGTGAAAATGTAAATTTATGTTATTCTAAGCCACTGTTTTTGGTAATCTGTATGGTAGCCTAGGAAACTAATCCAGTTCGGACAGGAAATATTTGCTGACTCCTTGATAGGAGGATATGTAGATTGTGCCAGACATAAATCAGTCTACAATATGTTGAAGTTAAGTATTATAACATCTAACATAGGTAAGTGTTCATGATGAGAAGATAATGAACACTCTCTGTGGAACTCATTTTTTAAAATGACATCCTAAAACTCAGAAGAATGGGTCATCCTGGCTGAGCAGCTGTGATGAAGGAAGGAAGAGACCCAGACATTAAAGAAAGGCATGCCACGCCCCTTCCTTGTTTCTTCATATGACCTGGGAGATGGGGGTGGAATGGGGAAGATTGACCCTCGAGGCAGGAGTGTAGAATAGTCCTTCCAGCCTATGGATACATGAAAACATGATCATCACCTTCCAACACAGAACTGAATCATTTTAACCTCTTATTGCTTGAAATTTCTGGTGCCAAGTTTTGTTTGTTTGTTTGTTTGTTTTTAAATGTATTTTATTGATGTTTTTACAAAGAGGAAGGGAGAGAGATAGAAAGTCAGAAACATCGATGATAGAGAGAGACATCGATCAGCCACCTCCTGCACGCCCCACAGTGGAGATGTGCCCGCAAGCAAGGTACATGCCCCCGACCAGAATCAAACCTGGGACCTTTCATTCCGCAAGCTGATGCTCTATCCACTGAGCCAAACTGGCCTCGGCTGGTGCCAAGTTTTTATTTTACCTTCCATGCTACCATTCCTGTGCCCTCACCTCTTACTGCTAAAACGACTGAAACAGAGAAATGCCTCCTCAACAACCTGGCTTTCCCCACTTCCCCAAATGACATATCTCATTATCCCCTACTATCCACCCTTGCTAATGGACCACAGCACTCCTGTTCCTCCTGGCTTCTTTTTTCAGCTGCTCTCCCTACTTTTCCTCCTAACCTCCTCCTTGCCTCTCTGCCCTGCCTCAGCCATATTTGTTGGGAACCCTCTGGATAATGAACCCTGGTTTTGTGCTGTGCCTCTTTGCTGGGAATTTCTTCTTTTTTTTCTCTTCTGCTTATCTAAATTCTCTTTATCTCTCAATGTTTGCCTCAAGCTTCTTCTTCCATCTGACCTTCTTTTATTTTTTGGTGAAAGAAAAAAATGGGTTTATTTAAGAGCCTGTGGTAGCCTGAGAAGATGGGAGACTTTCATCACAGAGACCATATTACTACCTCAGTGCAGGCGGAGGTTTTTCTGAGTGAGGAAGGGAAAAGCAGAACAAAGGAAACCGGCAGGGGTTGTACCTGTGCGAGTTAACACAGTCTGTGCAGATAACCATCTTGGAGCCAGTCAAGCCTTCCATCTGGCCTTCTATAGCAATTCCTAAGGATAGTTTTATTTCTCCATTTCAAATGTCTATAGCCCTAATGGTCAGTAAAATACATTCTGCCCTCATCGTATGTCACCTTGCATTGCTATTTATGGTGACTATAAACCATCTCTTGTCTGCTCATTGAGAGCATGAGTTTCCTAAGGAAACAGACATGCTATATTCATCTACGAAACCTCAGCACCTTGCAGTGCTTCGGATATATTTATTGATTGAGTGGTGGATTTGGTACTTTACGTGAAATGAAGGCTCTTAAAAGTCAGCATATTTTTGTGTTCTCTCAAATCAAGCGGCCCCCTTGGGCTAGGCCTATCAAAACTTGTCTAAGTTGGTCTTTTGGAAACAGAAGAAGGAAGAAGACCACCTTGGGCTAGGCCTATCAAAACTTGTCTAAGTTGGTCTTTTGGAAACAGAAGAAGGAAGAAGACCATTTGTTTTAGGAGAAACAAAGCAAAAAAAAAGAAAAGAAAAGGTCAGGTCAAAACTGAACAAAGGCAAATTTGCCATTTAAAGCCAGCAGTCAGATTCCTATGGATGAAGTCATCACCAATCTCCATGCAACACTGCTCTAGGGGAGTCAGGCTCTGGCAGTTCCTAAGCCTCTGCATATGCAAGAGCCTGTGAGGCAGAGGAGAAGGCAAGAGGCCCAGAAAGGAACTGAAGGGAGTGGGCAGTGGAGCAACTGACCTCTCTATCAAAAGGAATTTGACAGGATTGCTGCATTTATGCAGATACTTCAGGACAGGTAGGTCCATGTATGAGACAGAGCTGATGCTGGCACCAAGCAGGTGATGGTTCTACTTCTGCCCTGACCGCTAGCTCACATTGTTTGCTTGACTCCTTTAAAAATTTCTTTGCCCAGCCACTTGTAGGCTGAAGCGAAAGCTAGGTGAAGGGAACTCTGGGACGTGCAGAATATAAGCAGGGCAGCAGGGATTAGATGAACAATAGTGATGATAAAAAGAACCTTTAGGGAGAACTTAATAGTTACCAGAACAAATGCTAAAAGTGTAACACTATTTACTCTCTCTACAATCTTCCAGGCAGTTCCTGCTACTGTACAGAGGTTAAGTAATTTGCTTAACATCACATCACTAGTTTGTGGCAGAACCAGGATTCCTGACTACAAGTTTAGTATTCCAAGCAGTAGACATGCAATGACCACCTTTTTCCAAGCAAAATCCAGGACATGTGTCTTCAAATATATTAGTGTCCATTGGGTACAATAGGACTGAATGTTCGCAGTTAGGACTTGAGGAAAATCTGACCAGTAGAGTCACTGGTCTTTAAATATCAGAAGAAAACTATAGATCATGTTCAAATTTCTATTCTTGCCTCTTTGGAAATAATGCAATTACACTGTTTATATTTGGAGCATGCCATTAGCATCATCCTGATGGACCTATTGGAAGTTAAAAATAATTTTGCTGGAGTCCATCAAGACACTGATAAAAGTAATTTCTGATTGACTTGATAGAAGTTATTAAAGCTTCCAGCTATAATTCCCTTTGCTTTAAAAGGGTCATTTAGAGAAGATACATTTTGCTCATAATTAAAAATTTTTCACCAATTTTTGAAACATATATTGAGCTTGTCTTTTTTTAAACAGAGTATATATTATTAATATTTGAGATATGTGAGATGAACAGAAAAACATCATCATTTCTAGTAATTTGTACTGTTAAGAGATATTTTACAAAGGAATTATTTGCAAACAAGACATATTTTAAGCCTGTCTGCAGGGTTGACTTTGTATGTGGAGGTGGAGTAGGCAGATGTTTGGAGAATATGATTTGAAAGTTTCCTACCTTAACTATTGTTTTAAAAAATATATTTTATTGATTTTTTTACAGAGAGGAAGGGAGAGGGATAAAGACTTAGAAACATCAATGAGAGATAATCGATCAGCTGCCTCCTGCACACCCTCTGCTTGGCCTTGACTAGAATCAAACCTGCGACCCTTGCGTCCGCAGGCCAATGCTCTGTCCACTGAGCCAAACCAGTTAGGGCCTATCTAAACTATTTTTACAATTTCCCTGATACTGTCTGAAACTGTGGCCAACTTGCTAAATTCCTTTTACAGAAAGTAAACAAAACTGGGTTAAAACATGAATGGGATAAGTGGGAGATCTGAAGTTCTGCCATCTTGGTTTCTTCCTGGGGCTTCTATCTATACCATTTTAATTTATTTATTGACTTATTTTTATACCATTTTTAAACACTAGTGGCCAACATTGGAGATGCTTAATTTCTGTGAATAAGCAATCACCATCTGTGTACTGGCCAATACATTTTGATCCTAGGGGAGTTTTCATGGAACAGTATGTTTTAATAGGAAGGAACAATGTCCTTTATTGACCACCTTTTATATACCTACCACTATATAGGTGCCTGCCATGCATTAGGGCATTTATAACTCCTAATAGGTCTGTGTGGTAGCAACTGAGATGGAGAATCAGGGTAACAGTAGTCTAAATACTGAGTAGGATTTATTCTTAAATAGGCCAAATGATCTACTTTGGACCCCTAAGTTCATATATAAATGTAAAATCTCACAAATTTTTAAAAAATAAATCTTTATTATTCAGGTTATTACAGTTCTTTTTACACCCATAGCTTCCCTCCACCTGGTTCCCACTCCACCCTCTGCCCTTATCCCCTGCCATCATTGTCCTCATCCATAGGTGTATGATTTTTGTTCAGTCTCTTCCCATTCCCCTCATATCTTCTCCCCCGCTAAGAATTGTCAGTCCATTCCCTTTCTATGCTCTTGATTCTATTCTATTCACCAGTTTATTTGGTTCATCAGATTTTTAAAAAATATATATTTTATTGATTTTTTACAGAGAGGAAGGGAGAGGTATAGAAAGTCAGAAACATCGATGAGAGAGAGACATCGATCAGCCTCCTCCTGCATGCCCCACACTGGAGATGTGCCCACAAGCAAGGTACATATCCCATCCGGAATCGAACCTGGGACCCTTCAGTCTGCAGGCTGATGCTCTATCCACTGATTTTTTATTCACCTGATTTATAGATTCACTTGTTGATAGATAAGTATTTGTTGTCACTTTGTTGTTCATAATTTTTATCTTTACTTTTTTCTTCTTCTTCCTTTTCTTAAAGAGTACCTTTCAGCATTTCATATAATTCTGGTTTGGTGTTGTTGAACTCCTTTAGCTTTTTCTTATCTGTGAAGCTCTTTATCTGCCCTTCAATTCTGAATGATAGCTTTGCTGGGTAGAGCAATCTTGGTTGTAGGTTCTTGCTATTCATCACTTTGAATATTTCTTGCCACTCCTTTATAGCCTGCATAGATTCTGTTGAGAAATCAGCTGACAATCATATGGGTACTTCCTTGTAGTTAACTAACTGGTTTTCTCTTGCTGCTCTTAATATTTTCTTTGTCTTTTGCCCTTGGCATTTTAATTATGATGTGTCATGATGTGGTCCTTTTTGGATTCCTTTTGCTTGGGGTTCTCTGTGCTTCCTGGACTTGTAAGTCTATTTCTTTCACCAGGTGGGGGAAGTTTTCTTTCATTATTTCTTCAAATAGGTTTTTAGTATCTTGCTCTCTCTCTTCTTCTGGCACTCCCATAATTAGGATATTGGTATGCTTGAAGTTGTCCCAGAGGATCCTTACACTATCTTCATATTTTTTATTTTATTTTTTCCTTTTGCTTTTCCAGCTGGGTGTTTTTTGCTTCTTTGTATTTTAAATCTTTGACTTGATTCTTGGAATCCTCTAGTCTGCTGTTGAATCTCTGTATATTATTCTTTATTTCAGTCAGTGTATGCTTAATTTCTAGTTTGTCCTTTTTCATATCCTTGAGGGTCTCACTAAGTTTCTTGGAGGTTTCTAGAAGATTCTTGAGTAATCTTATAACTGTGGTTTTGAACTTTATATCCAGTAGTTTGCTTTCCTCCATTTCTTTCATTTGTAACCTGTTTCTTTGTCTCTGCATTTTGGCTGCTTCCCTGTGTTGATAGAATGTCTTTGTGTGCTAACTGTCCTATAGGGCCCAGTGGCTCAGCCTCCTCATTACCTGAGGTGGATATTCTTGGTATACCCTTTGTAGGCTGTGTGCGTAGTCTTGCTATAGTTAAGCCTTGATTGCTATTGGTATCATTGGGAGAAATTGACCTTCAGGCCAATTGGCTGTGAGGAACAGTTGTGTCTACAAAGGGAGAACTTCTATGCTGGAGACACCCTTATGGGGCAGGACTTGCTTAATGGGGTTTTGGTGCTCACTGAGTCTGCCCCCTGAGTATGTCTCTTATGGATATGAAGAGTTGTAATCTGGATGGTCTCACTCTGACCACTGGGTACACTGGCTCTTGGATCTTCAAAGAGGTGCAAAGCCAGCCACTGCCTGAGACCACCCATCAGGAGCTACAGAGACATTTGCAAATTCCTCCTCTTGGGGTTTGGAGGTGCCTAGATGAGGCCCAGCTGTGAAGAAATGAAAGCTGCTGTCCAACCTTGGGCCTTCTTTTGGACACTCTCTGCCCCATCTGTAGTTTGTTAGGTTTTATTTTAATTTTTTAGATATATTTTATTGATTTTTTTACAGAGAGTAAGGGAGAGGGATAGAGAGTTAGAAACATTGATGAAAGAGAAATATTGATGAGCTGCCTCCTGCACACTTCCTACTGAGGATGTGCCTGCAACCAAGGTACATGCCCTTGACTGGAATCAAACCTGGGACCTTTCAGGCAGTAGGCTGATGCTCTATCCACTGAGCCAAACTGGTTAGGGCAGTTTGTTAGGTTTTAGATTGCAAAAGGACAGGCCATTCATATGCAAAAACCTCTGTGCACAGCTTGTGAGGTTGTAAATTGGGTGGGGTGGGGTCTCAGGGAATCACCAGGGTGGAGCAAGCAGCAATGGCTGTACATCAGCCCTGCCCCCCAAAAGACCCCAGGACTCTGTGTCCCAGGACACTGTGCAGGAGCAATGATTGCTGCAAGCACCTCTGAGAGAAAGCCGCCCTTGTATCCTGGCTGATGTCAGACAGTACAGTTTCTCCCCCTATAAGTTTAGGTCCCCATAATCCTGCTCTGAACTGGAGTTTGGAGCAGTCAGGAGCTTGTTTCTCCCTCCCTATTGAAAAAGACAACAGCATGCCCAGGTGCTGACCTATTTCCACATGAGCCTCCATACCTCTGCACTTCCACACCTCTGTATCGCCTCCCAGTCTCAGTGTGCTTTTCTCTCTCCTTCTAGTTGTATAATTTCTACTCAGCCAGCCTTCCCATGGTTCTCTATGATATCTGTTTATTCTGTTAGTTGTAGTTTTGATGTGATTGTGTGAGGCAGAAAGTTCAGGTGTTAACCTATGCCATCAGCTTGGTTCCTTCTCTAGCATTTCACAAATTTAAAGATGAAGAAAGGCTGATCTAGGGAGTCTTATTATAATTTTATAGTAGCAATTTGCTTAGGGTGTTAGCTCCCCAGTGGTAGAACTAAAATTCATAGCAATTCTCCCTATTTCAGGTGTCCTGACGGTAAAAACCACATTCCTTCCCTGGTATCTGGGGAGGAAGTAAAAGTAAGGGATTAAAATATGAACTGATGTACCACGATTACCTGGCTTCTGATCCTCACTCCATCACTCTGGCTAGTCATGAGATCTTGCATGAACTTCTCAGTCTCTGTGTGTCTATTTCCTCAAATGTAAACATGGAAGCAATACTAATAGTACCTATCTCACAGATCTGCTTCTGAGATTAGATGTTTTACTGGATGAAATGGGCCTAATACACTATAAGCCTTCAATACATTGAGCTTTGATTACTGAATATAGTTGACAAAGATCAAGTGTAGAGGCCATTCTTGTTTGCTTCTTCAATAGGGCTCAAATGGAGATTGTGGGTGGCTCCTATAGCAAAGGGCACACGCTTCTTGGCCAGTGATAAAAAGGGAGAACTGATATTGAAGAAAGACTTATCCATCTCAATATTTTTGAGGACCAGTTGTGTCTACAATAGGAGAACTTCTGTAGTAGTTGTGGAAAACTTTAAGTAGTCCTGGAAAACTACATTCTTTAAATCCTGAGAACTATTAAGTAAGAGCAAATTGTAAACATTGGTTGAGTTTATCCTTAAAATTATTATTAAAGGAAGCGGGACTTATGCAAAGGAGACAGAGATCTAAAGGTAGGTAACTAGCTCTAAATAACGAAAGCTAGATGTTTCAGTTCTGAGTAACTGAGTTCATTCTACTAGACACCCATGAAATTCTATGGAGTAGAGTGAGTTCTATCTCTCAAGTAGGCAGAAGAGAAGCTGCCCAATCATGTTTAGCCTATTAGCTTTTGAAATATGTGTTTTACTGTCTTTCAATGATAGGAAAATTGTTCTGTGTTTTTGAGGGAGAGGGGGGTTAATACACTATAGATCTCAGTATTATATTGCATTATTTATGCAACTTTAATTTTTTTTTTAGTTTCAGCTGATTGAAGACGCCTTGTTTTAAATGGAGATGCAAGGAACAGATAACATCTGAAACCCATTTTAAACAGTAATTCTTTGTAAAATAATCTTAATTGTAATTATAAAAGCATAGTAGAATCAAATGAGTAATCTGTAGGGTTAATCTGCTATTTATTGAGCCATTACTCTAACTCACTACATTAGATATTGAGGATGCAAAGGTGAGAAACTGCCCTCAAGAGTTTATACGGCTTAGAGAGGGAGAAAAAGACGTTGCAATAAGTTGCAGCAAGATGTATGAAGTGTCAAAGTTAAATGAACAAAGGGCTAGCATAGGGAATAACTCTCTGGGAAAACTTTTGAAAGCCCCCCTAAAGGGAATCTTACTAAACTGAGAGTTTCATAAGATGATCACACACTATGACTACAATGTAGAAAAAATGCAGTCATTCTTAAAGGCTAGAAAAGATGTCAAACTTGGGAGATGTATGGCAGTGAACTCCCAATCACCCCTGTGTGAATTAACTACCCCAAAGGACTAAGCATTGTCTTTCTCTAACCCATTGTAAGAACCGCTGACATCTCAGCTCTCTGTCTCTCTCTCTTGCTACCAAGGCCACTTCTGAATCATGCCAGTCCAGGAGAAGGGCTAGTTACCTTATAACTTAGCTATGGTCAGCATATATGAATTATTCCATTTCCCAATTGAGATCTACAAATCAGTGACCACTTCCATTAGCATGGAATATCAGTAGGTTGGGTAGCAGTTTTAATACATGATAAGCAAACTGGTAAACTGAGGTAGCAATTGTTACTGAGTGCGGAAGGAAACAAAGGCCACAGCTATCTAAACGGCAAAGATTACTCAAGAAGAAAGGAATTGGCCAAACGTGGTCCAAGGGTCTTCCTCCCCCAAGCTGCAGGTGAATCATTTGAGCACTACAGAATGACAGGCTCCTGAGAATTTCAGGCTGCAGAAAAGGTTAACAACTGCTTGTGTGTGTGTTTGTGAGTGTGTGTGTGTGTGTGTGTGTGTGTGTGTACGCTTATTATATATCTGTGTGGTTAACTTCTCCTCCTCACAGGCTCTATCTTCCCCATCCCCACCCCTCCACACCACCAACACACTAAAAGCAGAAAGGATGCACGGTGACCTGAGGCTGCATTAGAAAGTTTGCAGCTCTTTTGAGGATTTCCCACCTGGGAACCCTCCTTGGTTCCTTGCCGGGTGGTGGGTTTAAGAAGTCTGTCCATCCCTGCTCCCCCAGGAAGACTGGACGCCAGCTGCGGACTCGCAAGGCTGAAGCCGGCCAGTCCCGCTCTCTCCCGCCCCCTCCCAGTCCTAACGCGTCGCCCGCCACAGCCCGCATCTGCTGGCTCTGCAGAAGCGGGCCAGGCCCAGGCAGGTTGGCCCAGGCGCGCACGGCCCGCGGGCTGGAGACGGCCCGCGGCGCAAGGAGGGAGGGGAGCGGCGGGGGCGGGGGCGGCGGGAAGCGATGCCTCCAGCTGCGGAGGCTGCCGCACAGCTGGGGCCACCGCGGTCACCTGCCGGGCGCCGTCGCCCTTGCGCTCCCGCTGCCCGGCAGCCCGCGACCCGCGGACTTTGCGGCGGAGGGCGCCCGGCGTAGGCGGCGGCGGCGGCTGTGGGCCGAGCCGGTATTTATAGCTCGGTGACAGCAGCGGCGGCCCAGACACCGCCGCTCCGTCTCGCCGCGCTTCCCAGCGAGGCCGCGGGCGCGGCTGTGCCCCATCCGGTCCCGGCTGTGCCGGCGTCCCGAGCCCGCGCGGCCCCTTCGGTGAGTACGCGGCCCGGCGCGGGGCGCGCCCCCTGCCCGCGGTCCGGCCGCCGCGGAGCCTCCCTGCCCGCTGCTGCCCGCTGCTGCCCGCAGCGCCTGCCTCCCGGTCCCGGCCGCGGAGGCGGAAGCCGCGGGGAGCCCGGCCCCGAATTCCCCGGCGCCTCGCCGCCCTGGCGCAGGAGGATGGCGGGCTGGGAGGCTGGGTAAAGTCTGGGAGGGGGCCAACGCCAGCCCTGCGGGGAGCGGGCAGGGGAGACGCCTGGGCGAAGGCGGTGGGTGGGTAACCCTCAAACTCCTGCTCCCAGGGCTAGGCAAGGGGTGTCAGGACAGACCTTGAACTTTCCTCGCTTCACTAGTTCCCAGGACAGGAATTGAGTAGGAGCTCTATCCGCCTCATCCGTCTGCCTGCCTGTCTATCTATCTAGACATCTATCATCGCTGGTGCAATTAACAGGTTGCAGTTTGCAGTTATGGGTGTTCTCATGAAAAACCACAGCAGCAGCAGCACTTGAATGTCTGGGTGTTCATTAACGTGATCCTAAGTAAATAAAGGTATTTGTTGATTCCCATTTTCAAAAAATACCACAGGACCACAAGTGTTGGACCCATTGTGGTAACACCTTGGCTGCCATTATTCATTCTAAACTGAGTGTGTGTGTGTGTGTGTGTGTGTGTGTGTGTGTGTGACGGTATAGTAAACACCACATACTTATTTTAGTATTTACGTGTGGATATAAGTCTCATGAACCAGAATAATTTTTTGAGGGAACGTATGTTGAATACATGTACAAGACATATTGTTTGAAGTTCATGGAAGAACTTCTAGAAAGATTTCAGAGTTTTGTTTTCAGAAAATAAGTTCTTCCAATTTATGGAATATAAAGAATAGTGGAATCCTTGTAAAAGCCATGGTTTGTTGTTACTGTAAAGACTGTTTGTCATGAACTTTCTAACTCAAATTATGGATTTTGACATTTTGATGTAAGTATTTACTCCCACCCTCATCCCATCTCTATCTGATCTTTGGGATTAGAAACCAGTATTTGTCTGTTTTATTTAAATTGCTTCTTTAAATTGCCAGTCATTAAAAAAAATTTTTAGATACGAACGAATTTTGTTTTATTCACTAACTCTTACTTTCTTTGGAGTTGTATCTAGATTCTTTACCATAAACAGATGCTGCTGAAAGGGAGGTCTAAACATTTTAAAAGAATTCACTGCTGATTATTTTTCAACTTAATAACGTGAAACGACTCATAAATATTTTGCTAGTCTAATGAAAAGTTGGCAATGCCTTTGTTGGAAGAGAACCCCAGGTTTACCTTGCTGGCAGATTCTCTGTTTTAAAAACTTGCATTGGTTCAATGTTTTGTTATCCCAAGGACTACAGCATAAGAACGAGGGAACAAAATCACGTAAAGGTTGAAAAAATGTGAAGAGAAAGTCTAGGAAGTGATGTATGGGTATGATCTTGCAAATAAGGGGACCACAAACACCATTCTGGTATCTAAGCCACTTATGGTAGTTTCATTGATTGACTTAAAAGGTTGCTTTTTATTTAAAAGGCTGTGTGGTCTCTTGTAAGGGATTCTGAGTTTACTTTTGTTATTATTGATATAACCTGCATTAATCACTTGCAGTATGTAAAATGTTATGTGTCATCTCTTCATGTCTGCCTTTTCATCCAACAATTCAAGGTACTAGTTTAAGGCCTCTCCTTACCAGAGGGTTGGTCCAGGCAAATATATGTTTGGTTTTCTGGCATTTCTCCTCTTAAAGACTTGAATATCCATTATCTAGAGTCTATTCTTTCTGGAGTGGAGTCTTTAATGTTTTTTTCCTCATCAAACTCGGTCTGTTATGTTCATCCATTAGCCAATATTTATTGAGTGCCTAAGAGGTGCCTAATACTTTACTACTTCCCAGTACTTCTACTTTTGCTTTATTTTGTATTCTCTACTTCTCAGTGTAGGGAGTGCAGCAGTGTTAAGAGTATTGACCTTGGGTCATATAGATGTATTTCTGCCGGTTGGTAGCTATGTGACCTTGGACAGGTTATCACCTTTCTGAATCTTCATTTCTTCTCTGGTAAATCCAAAGGTTTCATAGAAGAACTAATTGGGACAAGGCTTGCCAAGAGCCCAACATATAAAAAATACTTACACATGTTAATTAGTATCATGTTGTCTGTATCTGCTTCAAAAGGTGTTCATCTCAGGAAATACATTCCCCATTTCCGGAAATGGCAGTTCCATTCTGGGTTTTGTCAGACCACATCCATTGTCCATCAGTACATCTTGTCAGCCCATTCCCTTCAGATGTGCCCAGAGATGATGCATTTCCGACCAGCAGGCAGAGTGACTCTTCTGACTTGTTCCATCAGATTGTGTCCCTCTCCTGCTTCCCCTTTCACACAGCAGGAGAGCCCAGGTGCACAGTGTGGCCTCCAGGCAGGATCACAATCCTATGCTCCCTCCCAGACCCGTCTCCTTTCACACTCCCAGGCACCCACAGCCTAGCCAGTCACACCAGCCCCGGGCTGCTCCTTACTCGCACTAACCATGCACGCAGCACAGGCCTTGGCAATTTTTTGTCCCCTCTGTCCAGATTACTCTTTCCCCAGATATCTCCCTGCCTCCCACCCTTCTGTCACATCTCTGTTCCAAAGTCACCTTATCATAAGGCCTTCTTCAACTTTCCTTACTCCTGATGCTCCCTATTAATTTTCTCCTACTTCATTTTCTCCACCAACTTATAACTTTACAAAATATATAGTATTTCCTTTTTCTCTGTTTAACGTCCCACATGAGATGATAACAGGCAAGGTTACAGGGCATGGTCTGTTAGTAATCCTCAGGCACAAGCCAGTGCCTGTCACAAATAGACATTCTAAATATTGAGCAAACAAATGATATATATGATTATGAATGAACAAATCTGGACTTCACCACTTTCTCTACATGAGTTTTGAGCCTTAGTTTCAGTATTTGTAAAATTAGGATAATATTCATCCTTTGTAGTGTTGTTGAATTAAATATCCTTTAGTACTGAGAATAGCATATATAACCACTCAATAAATGTAATCGATAGTTGATGTTATTGTCATGCTCATTTTTAATGGGAATGACTAAGAGTCACTTGTATTTTAACAATGGTCTTCACGGTAGGAAGTACCTGGAAGTGACCAGACACTTTACAAATGAAGCCTCCTTTAGTCTTTACTACAACCCTGTGGAAAAAGTACTTTTGTTAGGATTTTACTGATGAAGAAATGTAATCTCAGAGAGGTTAGGGATTTGCCTGAGGATTTGCTAGGGAGTAGCTGAGTCAGGCAGAGCTGGGCCATATTCCTCCTACCACATCAGGCTGCCTTCTGCAAAGTAGATACTCCTAATTCCTTTGAATCATTCTAATGACATTCTAATGGTGTGAATTTGCCATTGAAAACACTAAGAGGTAAAATCTGTATAGATGTAGGCTACATTTACCTTTTAAGGAAATAATAATGAATAATTTAAAACTCCATTTTTCCTTTTGACATACAATTTTAAAAATGATTATATATAGAGGATTAAATGATTGTAAAAATGTTCTGTTAACTGCAATGAATTTTACCTACATTAGTAGAATACTACAACTAGGAAATTGAAGAAAATAGCCTTTAATGTTTTGTGCTGATATAACTAGGGACTGTCTGAAACACAGCTGTGTGTGTCACAAAATGTATACCTTAAAAAGTAAAAGTAAAGTACAGGAGGTCTTTTTCTTTATTTTTTTAAATTCTTACCTGAGGATATTTTTTCCATTGATTTCTAAAGAGAGTGGAATGAAGAGAGGGGGGAAAGAGAGAGAGAAACATTGATGTGAGAGAGACACATCAATTGGTTGCCTTCCATGCTTGATCCTACAAGAGCTGGGAATCTACAACTGAGGTACATGCCCTTCACCAGGAATCAAACCGCAAATCTTTCAGTCCACAGGCTGACACTCTAACCACAGAGCAAACTGGCCAAAGCTAGAATAAGAGGTCTTTTTAAAAATTATTTTTTAAGGAAATTGGATTCGAGGTGCTGAAATAATGTTCACACTTTTGGCAGACTACAGACACAGAGTACATACAGCCCTTTAATAAGAGCTAATAGGGGTTACAGGTGAAATTTCAGACATGCATACCAAGAAGCTTTAGGAAATTTGAAGAGATTTTTATTTTATCCTAGAGTGGAGCTCTACAGTGACAATGCTCTCTTCCTGTTACTTGGTTGGGTGTTACCATGTGATGAGACCTTCACTAGCAGAGCGAGGGTCTCTGTTAGAAACATGACATTGTTTATAAAGATCCTAATAAGGAAGGAAGGCCTGATACTTTGGTTCATTGAAACAAATTATTACAATAATTGTCAGGACATTGATGTTGACTTGGTCTAGTACCTGATCATCTTTTAACTGTTGGAGTTATTGCTAAATTATCTCCCCACTTTCATCAGGCCTCATACCAATTGATCATTTCCATGTTGACCCAGAAATCTTCCCCAAACACTGCTCTAATCAAGCATATCGCTCTTTTGCTCTGAAACCTTTGATTCCCTATTCTCTATTGAGTAAATTGCAAAACAACACTTTTGTACAATCTTTCTTCAGGTGGCCCCAAATTTTCAATAACTCTCACAAGATAACCCCAAGCACTCTGTATTCCAGCCACACAGAACTACTGATACATCTCTATACCTGTGCCAGACTCTCGCTCCTATGCCTTTGCTCAAAGTATCTTCCCAGCCTGCGTGTCCTTACCGCTTCCCCATTTTTCTTTGAATTCCTCTCCATTCTTAGCCTTTAATATCAGATGAATTACTGGCTTGCAGTAAAATGTATGACATTTCTAAGGTCAAATATAAGTATTAAACTGCCATACTTGGAACCTGTGACTGAAGGCCTGTGGGTTATCAGACAGTATATTAAAGTTTGGGCCTGTAGTTACCAATATCTTCATCATTGTTAT
>PVJN01042612.1:0-18180 GCA_004026805.1 Lasiurus borealis | reverse complement strand
TGGTAGATATTTGACTAAACATTTATCAATTTCAACTTTGCGGCTTTCCCTTTTCATTTTGAGGCCTAAATAAATTGTTTTCCTGGGCCTTAAGCGTTCTCGAGGCCCTTAAGAACTCGGAGGTCCTGGCACTTTGCCCAGAACAGAGTCTGATGGAGAAAGCTCCCTCCCACAGCCCTCTCCACCCAGGCGGAACCCCTGTCCCTGGGCCCTGCACGGTATCATGTGGTGAGTGAGTGATGCTGTGATGATGGTGGTCTGTGACAGTGCTAAACGGAAGTTACTGAGGTTGGACAGCGTGTCTCACTCCTGACATTTCTCCATGTTGGGCACGCAGGCCCCGAGTCATCCACAGAGAACATTGGGTCATGTTCATGAAGGAAAGAAGTAAGGGAGGAAGAGCAAGATGCGATGGAGACAGAGATAGAGACAGCGATGGAGAGGGAGAGACAGAGAAAGGGAGGGAGAAGGAGGAGTAGGACTGGGGAGGAGGAGCTGAGAAGGGGCAAGAAGAGACCGTTAGGAAGGAGCCCCAGGAATGCCAGCGTGCAGGAAGGATCGTGTGGAGGCTGTGTGGGCTCTCTCTGGCCCCCTCTCTCTTCTCCTCAGCATTCCCCACCCTGGTCTCAAGGACCCTTTGCTAGAGGACCAGGCAAAGAGGATGTCACGGGACTGAGATGTTACCGAGGTCCTGCTATGAGCCAGGCGTGCAGTGAGCATCCGCCTCTCCCTCTCATGCTGGTCCTCTCTACACATGGCATCCTTCGCAGAGGCACGGAGGCTGGGCCTGCACAGACCCTGGTGTGCTCTGACCTCTCCCGGCGGACAACCTCTCCAGGCATCCTTAGTCGTCCTCTCTGCAGCAGGCCAGGACAGTAGACAGCAGAGTGAGAAGAGCAGATGGGCCACCACCCTCCACAATCTCCCTGGCCTGCAGGGTAGTGGGTGTTCCAGCACTGGCTTGGCTGGTTAGACCTTGAGCTGTCCTGAGGTCAAATTATGTCTGACCCTTAAGGGAGTGCCATCCCCACCCACCATCACACCTCCCCATCCCCTCCCCCTAGTGTCCTCAGGCCACCAGACTCTTCCTGTTCTGCTCTGCCCACCTCCCTTTCACAACACATTCTGTCACTCACTCCACTCCAGCCACACCAGCTTCTTGATGCTCCTGGACACGCCAGGCACACACACTCCAGGGCCTTTGCACGAGCTGTTCCATTTGTCTGGAGGGCTCTTCCCGCAGATATCTCTGAGCTCCGCTCTCTGACTTCACCCACGCCTCTGATCAATGTCACACCCTCAGAAAGGTCACCTTCTCCCCTGACCTCTCCCTCCCTTCCCCTGGGAGACCCACAGAGAGATTGGCTGAGGTTCAATGAAGGACCCTAGGCACAGGGGAATCTCATGGGAGAAAAAGAGATAAGTGTGTGTTGAGCACCTACTGTGTGCCAGCCCTCTGACTGGTCAGAGTCACAATTGTGACCTTATTTTATCACAGAGGACCTTTAAGAGAGGTCCTAACTGGTTTTGCTCAGTGGATAGAGCGTTGCCTGCAGACCGATTCAGGTCAAGGGCATGTACCTTGGTGTCGAGCACATACCCAGTAGGGAGTGTGCAGGAGGCAGCTGATCGATGTTCCTCTCTCATTGGTGTTTCTAACTCTGTATCTCTCTCCCTTCCTCTTTGTAAAAAATCAATAAAATACTTTAAAAAAGAGAGAGAGAGGAAGGTATCACCTGCCCCCCTTACAGGTGAGGGAACCACCTTCCCAAGGCCTCCCGGTTTGTAAGTGGCAGAGCCTGTCAGTCTTGGGGAGCTTGGGGCGGACGAACTGCTCCTTGAGGCTGACCTGGCACAGGGCGGGCAGGACAGCAGAGAGGAGGACAGGGCCAGTCAGGCCGGGGCCCAGTCCCAGTGCCACCCTGTCCTTTCTGTGCAAACATGGACAAAGCTCTCTCCTCCCCTGAGCCTCAGTTTCCGCATCTGGGAAAGGAGCATCACATCTAACCACCACCTGGTGTCATTCTGGGGACACTCAGACAAGATGAGACAGAGAAGGAAATCTATGCTCAGAGACGGTAAGAAAACAGGCGGAGCCAGGACTCAAACCCACACCTGTCGGGTGCCGAGGCCCATGTTCTAACCACTAAGGGCTCTTCCCTCTCTGCGTACTTTCCCCCACTCACCCGCTTTGCAGCCTGGCCAGGGTCTTTTCTTTGTAAGCCTTGGCTTTCTTACCTGCAAGCGGGGGCCAACTACACTGCTTCTGGATTTCCATCAGGGCTTTGGTCATGCATGCGAATTGCCTGGGACACAGTAAGTACCATCTGGGACTGGGTGGGTGGGAGGGGGATGGTGATGACCAGGAGCAGATAGGCCTGGGAGCAGAGGGGAGTGTCCTATCCCACGTGGGGAGAAGAGGAAGCTGGCTTTCCAGCAATGCCCCCACCTGCCCACCACCATCCCTCCGGGTGCCCCTCGCCCCTGGTGAAGGGGAGGATCCAGGGAGCCCCTGAGGATGAGGGAGGCTGAGTCCATCCCTGGGCACTGGCTGCTGTCCTGCCCCCTGGGCAGGGTCTGGGTTGTTGACCCAGGAAGGACGTGGGCTCCGCTTCTCTGGGGAACAGGGTTTGGGGAGCTGTGAGTAGACAGGGCCCAGCAGGTGGGACCGACTTCTCTGTCTTGATAGCGGGAGACCCTTCCCACCCTCACCTGCCCCCTGCAGCCCTACCCAGGGCCCTGCCTGTTTTCCTGATCTCATTAGCATCGCTGAGAACGGCACTCCACACTCAGGCACACTCTGCTCCCCTGAGAGCACCACAGACTGACACTGCTTACATCTGAAACGGTTCCTGCCCTTGGGGACTGAGTCAAGGAGGCACAAACCAGAAACGAGAGTTGTAATTACCAGCTCTGATTAGGCAGTGTGAACCACAAAATCAAAAACAAAAACACGTTCCTGCCCCCTCCCCAATCCAACGATTAGCAGCACTTGGAGTTATTTTCATCCCATTTAAGGAACAGGCCAGGGAGACTGTGTAGGGTGCAGGGATGGGAAAACCAGTGCCAGCAGCCAGGGGAAGGAAGGCCTATCGCACAAATCTTTATGCAACAGGCCTCTAGTAGATGATAAACAAGAGCAAATCAGGCAGAGAGTTCTGGGGTGGAGACACTGGAGCGTGTCCCTTTGTCAAACACTCACCACATGTTTGATCTGGGCCTGCACAGACCCTGGTGTGCTCTGACCTCTCCCGGAGGACAACCTCTCCAAGCATAATCCTCTCATTACGTGGGAGGATAATGAGGACGAATTCAGATGGAGGGATCTTAGGAGATGGTACATGAGTTGAGACCTGGAGGAGCTGGTTACCTGAAGAGTAGGGGACAGAGTGATCTAGGGGGTGGGAACAGCATGTGCAAAGGCCCTGGGGTGGGCAGAGTATAATGAGTGGAAGGAGGCAGCAGCCAGATCCTTGGGGCCTCCTGGGCCTTGGCCAGAAGGGCTGGGTTGACTTAAGTTTCCCTGAGCAGTATTGAAGGGCTTTAAATAAGGGGGGTCACTTGATGTGATTGGTTTCTTAAAACAACCCCCAGATCCTCCATGGGGGCTGGAGTGGGAGCGGGTGCCCAGTGAGGAAGTGAAGGGGGACATCTAGGCAGGAGCCCATGGCAGCTCAGACCAGAGCAGTGGCTGAGGGAGTGGACAGCAGTGGGTGAATTTAGGAGGTGTCCTGGAGGTAGAAGCATCCCACCTTGGGAATAGGTGGGTGTGGGGTGAAGAATTTGTCCAGAGGACACCCGGGGTTTCTATCTGAGGGACCAGATAGGTGGAGTCAAACTTCCAGAAGTACAAGGGGAAAGCTGAGGCTGAGAGGCCAGAGTGTGCAGCTCAGGATCTGCTTCCTGGGAAGGGTGGGGGGCAGCTGGTGACCCAAGTGCGCTCAGGGGAGAGCCCACAGTGTCCCAGCAGGGGTCAGCAGCACGTGCCTCCTGTGGAGAGAGGCCGGACTTAGAGAGGAGACTGTCCTCCCCCTGCCCCACTCCTGGCTGAGGGCTAAGCCACGTGGTGGGAGGAGCCCTGGCTGCCTTGAGAGTCCCCGGGGAATCTTCCGTGTGGCCCAGGCTGCAGGGAGACCGACTGGGATTCTTTTCATTCTCCCTTTTTGACACGGTCAGCCTGCTGCAGGGCCGGCTAAGGCCCTGGGCCCCGCCTCCACTCCTGCTCAGAACTCAGGACAGCCTGGTGGGCTTTTATCACATCCTCCCAGATAGGTGGAGGGGAGCCCAGCACTAAAGTGAAGGGGCCCCCTCAGCCAGAATCCTGGGCCTCCCCAGCCCCTGCCCAAAGCTGCCCTGTGCTTCCCAGCAGAAACAGGAACTCCCTGACCCCCACCCTCCTCCCTGCCCCGAGGCTGCCCTCCCAAGGCCAGAGGGGGCCTCTGTCCATGGGGCCCTCTCGATGTGCTGCATTTACTTTTAAGCTTCTATTTCTTGAATCTGAATATCCCCCTCAAGCGGCTGAAATCTGCTCTGCCAACGGCGTGTATAAGAAGTTACAAATGACACCTGGGAGAGCTAAGAGCCAGTTTATTTTTAAATCCAGGGCTTTCAGTGACACCCTGTCCACCCATCCATCAGCACCTTCATTTGGGCAGAAGGAAGCACTTGCCATTGCTAACTGGTGCCCAGAACCGCACGGGTGCCGTGTACAGTGACGGCAAAGCCTGAACCTGGCTCCAGCCAAGCACGCAGAGTGCTTGGGTGGCAGGAGGCAGGTCAGAGGCAGAAACAGTGTATGCCAGTGCAGTGTGATCAACACCATTCATTCATTTTTCTCTTCCACAAATATTTCGATTGCTGCATGCTGGCACAGTCCTAGCCACTGAGCAAACACCTGTGAACAAAGCGGACAAAGTAAGTCACTGTCCCCTGGAGCCCACAATGTAGTGGAACATCTACACTAATAAAAGAAAAAGATGCAAATTGACCATGCCTCCATGATGCCCACCAACCAATCAGGAGTGTGTATGCAAATTAACCCAACAAAGATGATTTGCATATGCAGGCATGGAGCAAAGACTGAAGACTGAAGAAGCTTGGCTTCTCCACTGTGGCCAGAGTGAAGGCCTGGATTTCGGGTACTAAAGGAAAACCAGTGCCAGCAGGCAGGGCAAGGAAGGCCTATCGCACAAATCTTTATGCAACAGGCCTCTAGTAGTTGATAAACAAGAGTCAATCAGGCAGAGAGTTCTGGGGTTGAGACACTGGAGCTTGTCCCCTTGTCCTCTAAGATTCCTGATGGGAGGTGCCTGGCTGGAGGAGGCTGGAGGGGGCCCCTAAAGCATGGGCCTTAGCAGGGTCCCCTCACTCAGGCCTCAGGGTTACAATGTGGATGGAGTGAAGGGTTGGCAGTAGGGCTAAGGAACCAGGCAGGAGGACATGGGGTGGTCTGGGCCAGAGATGACTAGGGCCTGAGCTGAGGTGGGGTACAGAGGTGGGAGAATGGGGATTGCAGAGGATTTGAAGAAGTCACAATTGTCATGACTTGATGGTCCAGGGGGTAAGGAGAGGGCAGAATTGGAGATGCCCTCTTGTTTCCGACTTGGGTGAGCAGGTACTAGGGGAAAAACACCAAGATGGGAATGGTTGGGGGGTACAAGTCTGAAGATGAAGGGTGTGGCTTTGTACATGTTCAGGGGCTGGAGGCCATGGGCCACCCAGGAGGTGGAAGCTGCAGGAGCCCCAGATGGAAAGGCCCTAGAGGTGGATCAGCCTGTCCAGCTCAGCACCTGGCACGGCTGGGACACGAAGACCCCCTCTATGGGTCACAGCTCCTGGAATTTGGCTGCAGAGGGAGATCTGGGGCTGTTAGGGCATGCTCGGAAGGTGGCCCCCTAGCAAGGTGGGTTCACACAGGGAGGGGAGCAGAAAGGAGGCCAACAGGGAGAGCCAGGGCACCGTCCTCGTCAACTCAGCTGTCAGAACACACCACAGGCTGCGGGCTTCAGCCACAGAGATTCTCACAGTTCTGGGTGCCCTGCCAAGGGCCCTCTTTGGGTTGCTGTTTTCTCATCATGCCCTCATGTGGGGAAGAGAAGGCAAGCTGGCTCTTGGGCATCTCCTATGGGGGCGCTGATCTCATCACCGGGGCTGCATCACAGCCTCCCAAAGTTTCCTCCTCTTCATGCCATTGCAAGGGGGTGCGGGGAGGTCAGGGCTTGGACACATGGCTTTGGAAGGCACAATTCAGTCCAAAGCAGGCACCACATGTAAGAACAAAAAGACAGAGGAGCTGAGAAGGCAGGTCAGAGGGAAGGTTCTGGAGGGGGCTTGGAAGGGCACCAGGAAGGGGTCCCTCACGGGGAGGGAATAGTCTTCCTCCCACAGCAGTGAGGAGTCAGACTCACGGCAGGGGTGAAACAGGTGCCTGGAAACACTGATTTCCACTAGGAGTGAGGGAAGCCTCGAGAAGCTCTCCTTTAAAAAAATATATATGTATATGTATATGTATATGTGTATGTGTATGTGTATGTATATGTATATGTGTATGTGTATGTGAGATATATATATATATATATATATATATATATATATATATATATATATATATAATTGATTTTTTACAGAGGGGAAAGGAGAGGGATAGAGAGCCAGAAACATCGATGAGAGAGAGACATCGATCAGCCGCCTCCTGCATGCCCCCTACTGAGGATGTGCAGCAAACCAAGATACGTGCCCTTGACCGGAATCAAACCTAGGACCTTTCAGTCCCCAGGCTGACGCTCTATCCACTGAGCCAAACTGGTTTAGGTGAAAGGCTCTTCTTTTGACCTTGGCCTGGAAGGTGGCTTAGAGGTGGGGAGATGGCGTGGTGGGCTAGGTGGGGGACAGGTGTTGGGGTGAGAAACGCAGGCACCAGGCTGGAACTGAGGGACCTGTTTCCCTGGGGCAAAGGTGCAGGAGAGAAGAAGTTGGAGACAGAAGATTTGAAGAGGGAAGAGGGACAGCCCAGGGCTGGGTCAGGCTCTGCTCCAGGAGGATGGAGCGCGAATCTGGGAGTCACACAGCCTCACCTGGCTAATGAGCGGTGGGTGAGAAGAACAAAATCACACTGTCTTAAAGCCTTAGAATCTTACCAAGCCTTATCATCTTAAGATAATTGAATCATGGAATCTCAGAGACTTGGGTTTTTTAAATTACAGAAATGTTGAATCTGAAATTGCTTGAGTGTCAAGATCGTGGCCACCTCCCCTCCCGGTAATGAGAATGTACAGTGTGTGCTCAGTGCTTTGCGCACATTATGTCATTGTGTCCCCATGACAACCCCGGGAAGTGGGAACTATTATTTTGCCTGATTTTCCAGATGAAAAAACCCGAGGCTCCGCTCGTGGAAGTTGTTGCTGGAGGTCAGACACCTTGAGGGCAGCATGGCTGGGACGTGGCCCAGTTCTCACAGCCTCTCTGCTGAGTGATCACCGACTGCTGTGCACATCTCCAGTGACAGGGAGTGCACCACCCCTCTCCAGGCTGGTCATTCATTCTAAGTGTGAACACATGTCCACCCACGGTCCTCAAACCTGCCTCAAAGATCCCAAGAAGACAGATCTTCACCAGAGACTCCTGCAGGGGGAGGGAGTTTATCCCGAGGGTCAAAGTGAGCTGAGGATGCTGGGAGCAGGCCCATTCAAAGGCAAATGGAGACAGAGTCCAGAATTTGGGAAGGTGGCGTGGTGGGAGGGGGTGTGGAGCACAGCATGTACAATGCAGACATACAATTCTATCCCAGGGGTCAGAGCCACGAGGCCTAATAAGATTGGAATCATGAGTGCTGTGCCTTTCTCAGCTCTTTTCTCTAAACACTTGTTCTGCAAAATGTGCCTTGCGCCATCCATCCTCCCAGATGGCTTTTTAAGTGGAGCTGTTTGTTAAGTGGGAGACGAAGAGGGAGATTGATCAAGAGGGGCAACCAGGCAGAGCTGCTACAGTCTGGGGGGGAGGGCACGCAGCGCGTGGGAGGGCCGGACAGGGAGAGTCGGGGTGGTCCAGGTGAGCCTCAGGCACTGCTGACCCACGTGACCAGAGTCCCAGGGACAGTCCCTAACCGTGTCTGGCCCCACTGCGAGCTCAGATCGGGATGAGCACTGTTGGACTCTTGGGCCAGTAGGTCCTCACACAGCCTGTGCAGCAGGTCCTGTGGCTGTCTTGGTGGGAGCTGCTCTAACAACGTAGCATAGACTAGTGGCTTGCAAACAAGATTGAATCACCTGCCCAGAGTCACGTAGTTACTGAGTGGCACCGCCAAAACGGAGCCCAGGCGGTCTGCCTCCAACACCTGGGTCCCTGGCGTCCTCTCAGCACCTACTGGGCGCCAGGCCCTGTTTTTGGCACTGGATGGACGGGAGGGAGGGGACCAGCTGGGTGCTATCGCAATAGTGGGCAGACCCAGCG
This sequence comes from Lasiurus borealis, assembly GCA_004026805.1. Taxonomy (NCBI): domain Eukaryota; kingdom Metazoa; phylum Chordata; class Mammalia; order Chiroptera; family Vespertilionidae; genus Lasiurus; species Lasiurus borealis. The sequence continues at coordinate 9,732 of PVJN01042612.1, read as the reverse complement.
CAGGCAGAGGGCCAGGCCGTGGCACCTGGCAGGTGAGGGCAGGTGGGATGGGACCAGCTCCTGGCTGAGCTGCCACCCCAGGCTGTTTCTTGTCTTTGTCACGAGTCTTCCAGACACCAGGGAACAGATATAATTGATGATCATGTAGCTGGGAAGCCGGCGCCACAGGCCAGGGCTGTGGGTGGTGAGACAAGCGTCCTTGTGGGCTGCTGGGGGCTGTCCATCAGGGCCATTTTCAGGAAAGACTGAGTGATAAAGACCCAGAGTCTGAGAAACATCGCTACTCTCAGTGCCGGGACTGCACCTGCAGGAATCCGTCCTGAGAACGTGTCAGGGACTGGGCACAAGAGGCCAAAAACGTTCATCACAACCTGATGTGTGTAAAAGGCCTGTAATCTTCTAAGGATCTGCCAGGCGAGGCTGGTGAGGTAAATTATGGTGCATCTGAATGAGGTACAATTACAAAGCTATTAACATCGTGCTTTTGAGGAATTGTCGGTGATGTGGGAAAATGCTGATGATGGAATGAATGGTAAGAGAATTGAATACGGAATATAGTCCCAATTGCATAATATTTCACTATATGCAGAGAGAAAACTCAGCTGAGGATGACGATGGTGATGGTGAAGATGCTAATGAAGGAGAGATGGTGCTGATGGTGAAGATTATTTATTGAGCACTTACTATATGCCTGTTTTATTTCTGTTATCTCATCTAAACCTCCTCACAACCCTTTATGTGGGAACCCTCACAGTCTCCATTGATGGCTGAGGAAAATGAGGTGTGAAGATGCTAAGTGCTTGCTGAGAGTCACTCGGCTTAGAGGAGTTGAGGCCAGGCCTGCCAGCATCCAGAACCCTCTCTATTATACCCTCTACCACTGTGTGTGTCTGCCAGATGAAATGGAAGCTATAAAAGGAGCCCCAGAGCATTGTGGGGGATATGCTGGTGACTCCTCCTTCTGAGTCATTGTCATCCCGTTTTATAGAAAGTGGCTCAAGAGAGGTGGCGATGGGTCTTGGGCCAGATCTGCAGACTTGACCTCTCGAGTTGCATCGACCTGTGCTGGGGGCAGTTGGAGGGGCTGTGGAGGAGCAGGCATAGGCTTGGAGCCCCATGCCCGGAGCCCGGGCACTGCCAGGGCTGCTCTGAGACTGTGAGTGAGGCGCAGACATCCAGCCCAGCCCAGCCCTCCGCTGCGTGTGTCCCTGTTGAGTCCTGAGTTTACCCAGGTGTCTCCCCGGGGCCATAGCAGCAGTTGGAGCTGGGTGGGGACAGATGTTGCTGGCTGCCTCGCAGCCCACCCTCGGCTCATTAGAGCTGCTGTCACATCCATCACCTTCAGAGAAAGGCAAACACTGAAGGAGGATCCAGGAACCGTCACTCAAGGGCTCCTCCTCGAATGCAGAAGCCGCATTCACGATGAATTGTTAAATTATTTCCCTTCACACTGATTTCTGCTAGAAACCCCCACCTTCACCACACCACCTCATGCTCCCTATAGCTCCTGTGCCAAACCCGGCCCGGCAGGACACCCTCCAGAGGGCTCTCCATCCAGAGCTCCCGCACACACCTGAAGAGGAATGGAGCGAGGCCACCTGGATTCTATCCCACCCCCGAATGTGGGAACGTCTCCTCACTGCTGTGCTGTTGCTCCAAATGTGGGGCAGCAGGCCCAGCGGAGGAGCAAGGCTCTGCCAGGAAGGAGGGAGAGGGAACAGTGCACCCCTCCCTCTCCGAACCCCTCTCTGCCACCCCCTGGGGCCCACACCTCCCTCCTGGGGTGCTTAAAACTGACAATTTTACTGTGGCTTGCCTGCTGGAGACTGGCTGTGCGGCCTCTGTAGTTGTCAGCCCAGGCCCCCTGAATGCACAGACTCTGGAAGCTGAGGCGGGGAGGGAGAGGGGGCGGGGCTGACTCTGCGTGTTCATTTTTTTCTTTACAGAGTTTACTTCCTCCCCTTTTTCCGCAGCCTCGGGTCCCAGAAATGACCAGTCCCACTTACAAATGAAAACGGTGAGTCACAAAGAACGAAGCTGGTCTCGAGCTGGTTAAGTCCCCTCATTGGTTAGTCCTTACTCTCTAGGTGTCTCTATGATTCAAGGTCACACAGGGGGGCCCCTGACAGAGTCTAAACTTGAGTTCTGGCCTGTCTGACACCCATCCTCCCGCCCACTTGTCCACAGCCACCCAGGACCTCCACATGCAGCCCACCTCGTACCCGCTGACAGCCCCTTCTCTTCTCTGAGGGGAACATCCTGGACCTTCACCTGCTCCTCCATAGCTGGCTTCTCTAAATCCCCTCATACCCACGTCCTTTCTCCAAATGCGCCCAGCCTCAAGGTCACGTGGGCCAGAAACTGAACACATTTAGACTACGATTTCGCACCCACTGTGTGCCCCGCACTTGCCCTTCAGTGTCCTACCCCTGGGGGAAGAGGCATCCTCTCCCGTATTCCTAATGTGCCCCCAGGACTTGGAGTCTTACAGGCTCTTGCTGTTCCACAAACGCACCAAGCAGTGTTGTGCTTCGGTGCCTTTGCATGCACGGCTGCCTCTGTCTGGAAGAACTGCCCTCACATATCTGAGTGACGTAGGTGTTGTTGGTTGGGTATCTGGGCAAGATGGTTGAGGTCCCCGAAATCTTAAAATTCTGTGATTCTGACATCTGGCCTTAGTGTTATCGTTTAAGATTCTGTTAAAGATTCTACAACATGGTAACATAAGATTGCAGGTGTTGCCAAAATCGGTTTGGCTCAGTGGTTAGAGCGTCAGCCTGCAGACTGAAGGGTCCCAGGTTCAATTCCAGTCAAGGGCGCATACCTTAGTTGTGGGCACATCCCCAGTAGGAGGTTTGCAGGAGGCAGCTGATCGATATTTCTCTCTCATCAATGTTTCTAACTCTCTATCCTTCTATTCCTCTCTGGAAAAAATCAATAAACTTTATATATATATATATATATATATATATATATATATATATATATATATATATAAAGATTCCAGGTGTTGATGCCCTCTGGTTCTAAGATGCTGAGTCTCATGAGAGACCCTTTGCCACTAGAGAAACATCCATCAGTTCCTCCCATCAGCTGGGAGTGGGTTCCCCCCAGCCAGGCAGCCCCACCAGGCACCGCATGAACATGGCTCTTCGTGCCTCAGCCACTGTGAATGTATCGTGCATTGCGAGCACTCTCGCCTTGTCTGCAAGCTCTGGTCTCCGGGGTACATACCAGATGAGGGGCCCTTGGAGATGTCCTGTGTGTAGAGGACATAACTCTTCCGGGAAGGAATTGTAACACCAGGCATGGTTTTCACACTCACTGAGAGGCAGGCTGCTGATGGTGCTGAGGGAGCCCAGACGGGGGCGAGGGTCCCTTTTCTTGCCAAAGGGACTGACAAGGGCCCTTGTGTCTGCAGGGACGTTGGGCTGCTTTGGGGACCAGGACAGAGAGCACTTTCCAGTAGGTCTGGGTGGTTCATTCTGGGAGGAGAAAAAGTTACTACCCCATTGGAAAGAAGAGGAAACTACCCGCCCTCCACCTCCTAGGCTTTGCAGATTGCTGAAGTCACAGCATCGCTAGGAGATAGCGATCTCCTTGAGGGTGTTAACAGAGACGCCATTCAGAAGCCGAAACTGTGAACGTGCCGAGGCCCCTCCCTGACATCACTCACACGTTCCCAGGGACGCTCCTCTCCATGACACCAAGGAAGCACATCCTTCCCATCCAGTCAACCTGTGATATTAACTAAACATGGGCTGACTGTCAAGGGATGTAGTTAGGCACCAAGTAATTAATTCCAACAACACAGGAGGTGAGCCTGGGGTCTTATTAATACAACAACCTCGCAAGCATCATGGGAAGCTTTTCTCCTCACCCCTGCACTTGGAGCCTGTAAAGTGAGTTCCCAGTTCTTATTGACCGGCGAACCATGAAACATTGATGAGGAAATTAATTGATGGGAAATGTAGCTTCGTTGACCATAATGAGAGGTGAGCTGGGCCCAAGCCAAGGGCTCGGTGCTGTGACTCGGGGGAGCCTGGAATGGGGAAAGCTCTAAGGGAAGAACCAGCCCCAGGGACACCCGCTGGGGTCATTGTCCATGAAGTGGCTCTCCAGGTCTCCATCCTGGCCAGAGTTCAGGCCGCTGGGCTTGTTGTCCTGCTCCCCTGCATGGTGGCCCCAGCCTCCCATCTTCTCAGCTCCACCCCTCCCTCCAGCCAGGCCACGTACATGGTTGTTCTAAAAGGCCAGCCTCGCCGAAAAGCTGCCATGGCTCCGTATTTCCTAAAAACGCCTTAGCCTGGCATCCAAGCCCCTTGTGATGTGAGCTGGCCTCTCTCTGTCTCATCTCCTTCTGTGTCCCACCCTTGTCCCCAGCCACACTGAGTTATGGTCCCAGTTTCCTGCCCTGAGTTCTGTCAGGCCTACAGCCTTTTGTAGATCTCTGCTCTCTCATCCTCCACTCATCCTTCCTCTGGCCAGTTCATACTCACCACTAAACCCATCTCACTCTACCTCCTCCAGGAAGCCTTCTCAGATAAGCCTAGACTGCTTCTTTGGGGGCCTGAATCTGTTATCGATTGCCACAGTTAGACTGCCTAACAGAAACCAGAGAGTCTCATTGGCTAACATCAAAACATACCGAGACAGTGGTACCTCGAGATACGAGTTTAATTCCTTCCATAACTTTGAGGCGTGGGAAACTATGAGACACTCGATTCGAGGCAAACTGGTGGGTCGTGTGCAGCCGGCTGATCCTCGTGATTACTTGTATCTCAAATGTTGCTTATATTTCAAAGCAAAAATCACTCGCTCGACGGCTCGTATCTCAAAATCTCATATGTTAGGGCACTCATATCTCGAGGTAGCACTGTATTTATTGCTTGCTTCTCTGGCAGCTCTGCTGATCTTGGTTGGTCTCGCTCACTAATCTGGGGGCTGCACGGTTGTTGGCTGATAGAGGCTGACCTTGCTTGGGATGACAGGAGCGGCCTGGCTCTCCTCCGCGTGTCTCTCATCCTCCAGAAGGTCAGCCCAGACTTGTTCTCACAGCAACGGTAGAGATGCGAGAGGCAGCCCGGTGCACGGCCTCATCTACGTCACGGTAGCTTCACATCTGTTGACATCTTCCTGCCAAGAGCCAGTCATATGGGGAGCCATATGCTTTCTGTCGAGGGTGGGACAGCTTCCCATTCTCAGCGGGAGGGCATTGCAAAGTTCCATGGCAAAGGGTGCTGATGCGGAGAGCGGCTGAGGGATCGGGGCCAAACAATGCCCTTCGCTGCGGAGACTGTGCATTCATCTTCCGAAGCTCGGAAGACAGTGCTTTACAAAGGAGCAGACCTTTGTAAAGATTTTAAACAGCTTTATTGCCTTATGGTTGATATACAATGAACTGTGCATATTTAATGTGTCAATTTTGGTACGTTTGACATATGTATATACCCATGAAGTCACCCCCACAATCAAGAAAATAAACATTCTTGTCTTAGTCTGTTTGGGCTGCTGTAACAAAAATACCATAGACGGAGTAGCTTGGACAACATTTATTTCTCACAGTTCTGGGGGCTGGGGAGTCTCAGATGGAGTCATCGGCAGATTGGGTGTCTGGTGAGAGCCCCCTCCGTGGTTCATAGGCAGCCAACTTCTTCACTGCTGTGTTCTTGGGTGGCAGAAGGGGGAAGGGATCCCTCTGAAACCTCTCTCATCAAGGCATCGATCCCACTCACGATGTTTCCACCCTCAGGACCTAGTCACCTGCCAAAGAACCCACCTCCTCATACTAGCATATGGGGAGTTAGGATTTTGAACATATGAATTCGGGGGGGATGCAAACCCCATCAGCCCGGTGAGTACCCATCACCCTCAAATGTTTCCCCTGCCCCTTTGTATCTCTCCCTCCCATTCCCACTGCCACACCTCTCCCCTGCCCGAGGCAGCCATTGGTGCGCTTCCTGTTACTTTGGGTTACTTTTACTTTTTAGAATTTCAGCTGATAAAATCATACATTGTGTGCTCTTGTCTGGCTTCTTCCATTCGTGGAATTATACTGAAATTCATTGGGGATGTATGTATCAATAGTTCGATCCTTTATATTGCAGGAGAGGATTCCATTATACAGGTATGCCATGATTTGTGTACCTGTCCACCTGCTGATGGACACTGGGTTGTTGCCAGTTTATGGCTATTCCAATAAAGCTACAGTGAACATTCGTACACAAGTATCTGTATGGAGAGGATTTTTTTGAACATATGCTTTCTTCTCCTGTATGGTGGTAGGTGTTAAACATTTTATGAAACTGCAAAACTTTTCCAAAGTGTCTTCACTCTTTTTTTTAATCTTGACCCAATGCTATGTTTTTATTGATAGTATTTTAGAGATAAAAGAAGGGTAGTGGGGGAGAGAGAAAAAGAGAGAGAGAGAACATCGATGTGAAAGAGAAGCATTCATTGGTGCCTCCCATACAGGCCCTGACAGGGGATGAACTCACAACCTGGGTGCATGTCATGATCGGAAATTGAACCCCAAACCTTTCAATATATGGAGTGATGCTCCAACTAACCAAGCCGCCCAGCCAGGGCTGTCCTCACCCTTTTGCATCCCCACCAACAAGCAGTGCATGACAGTTCCGGTTGCTCCTCATCCTCCCCAGCCCTTGGGATGCCAGTTGCTTTCCCATCTCAGGGGGAGAAGTGGAATTGCACTGCGGTTTCCGTAATAACAAACGTGTCACTCACGGGCTAACCCGATCTCTCTGGTGTCGTGTCTGCTCCAGAGGACATCTTTTTTCATTTGGGTTCTTTGTTTTCATATGATTGAGTTTTGAGAGTCCTTTGTCTGTTCTGGAGAGAGACCTTTATTAGATATATGTTTGGCAAATATTTTCTCACCATCTGTGGCTTGTCCTGGGTGAGACTTTTAAATACATCGACCCCCTCTCTCCCCGGCCATCAGTGATTGGTCAGAGCTGGGCCACGAAGGCCAGTCCTGATGGGATGTGTCAGGGTGTGATCCATTTCCTCCATAAAAATGAAGCAATTGCCAAAAATTTACAAGGAAAGCAGCTTGCGAGGCCTCATCAAATCCATCTTCCTGCCCCAGATTACCCTGACTCTGTGGGAATGTCATCCTGCAAATCATGGTCGCTGTTGGGGGACAAGTCTGGCAGATTAGAGGGGGGATGAGGCCCCTTGTACAGCATCATTTTGCTGATCCAAGATCGCCCCCTAAAGGGCCAGGCTCATCACACGCTGAGCTGGGCCCTGTCAGGGCTCTGGGAGAGGCTGGAAGGCAGAGAAATGGAATCAGCTGCTTCAGCTCCCAAGTTTCTGGTAAAACAAGTGTTTTAATCCTCTGGGCAAATATCTTAGTGGAGATGGATGGAAACAGAGGTGATGCACCTGGGGTGAGTCCATCTTCGCTCCTGCAGAAGAGGCTGCTGAGGGAGGGGAGGCCAGAAGGAGGGTGGGTGAGGGGGGAGCTTGTGCATACACAGGGCACAACACCCACCTCCCAGGCCTGGGTTTCCTGAGGACTCCCTTTCCTTGACCCTGCAAGTAGCGCCATCCTAGCCAGAACCCCCGAGCCCGAGCCCGGGGGATGTCCATCCCCATCCCCACAGTGCCACCCAAGGATTCCTGGTCTTGGGAGAGCCCCCCGGTTCCACTTGCTCTGAGGTCCAGCTCAACTCCTTGTCTCCCAAGCCCTCTTCGCCTCCTCCGGCCGCCTGCAACCACCGGCCTATCGCTGCCCTACCTTGCCCAAGCCTGGGAAGCCTGCCAGCCTCCTCGACTTCCTGCAGGCCCCACAGGAAGGCTGTTAACCTGCCCCTGACCTTCCGGAAGGTTAGGGCGCAGTGCAGGACAGACTCCTTGCTCCAGGGTTCCAGAAACCTCCCTGCCCAGCCTCTCCTTTCTTGGGCCCCCAGCCTGCTGCTCTGGTTTCTACACCCCCCTCACATCCCCCACCCCTTACCCAGGATCTGTATTTCCCTCCAGTCACTCTCTCTCTGGCTGTCAGGGTCCCTCCCCGATTCCCTAGAGCTAAATTCTAGACATTGAGTCCTGCCTTTGCACATTTCTATTGGCCCAGGAATGGCTTTCCCTTAAACTGCCCTCTCCCCCCCCACCACCAAAAAAAAGACTTCTCTGATAAAGTCTAGATTATGAAGAGCAAAGTGACCAGCCGAGGCTCTCTTAGGATCATCTCATCCCGGCTAGCACTGAAATGTCCCTCGGCGATTTTCCTGTCACGTCTGGATGAGGAGGGCGTGGATCTACAACTCTGTGCTCTCCCCGGGGTGATTTACGGCCCCAGCTGGCAGAACAGACACGTGCTCCCACCCCCTGGCACTGAGCACGGACTTCCAGGAAAGCACTGCGGGTTCTGTGAAAGTTCATTGACGAATCACACCAATTGCTAAATGCCAGCTTTCCCAAATTGGGTTCGGGGAAACACGAGTTCTGGGTGGCAGTAATGGCTCTCAAGCACAGAGATGGATTATAAGCTGGAGGAACGTTGTATACCAAACATATTCGTGGTCTAACGGGCCAGTGGGCGCTCCGAGTCCCACAGTGAGGACACTCTCTGACAGTTGCCAAGGAAGTTCAAAAGCAACCACTAAGATTGATTCTCACAGTCCTTTCTTAAAAGAAAGGAAGGCTTAACCACAGTAAGAATGACACTGTTTTATGGCAAAAGGCTGGCTTTTCCAAAATGCATAGTTGACAAGTTTATACCGACAGACCGCAATGACCTCATTTTCCTCATTTCACTGGGAGCCTGAGACCGTTTCATCCCAGGCTGCCATGCCATCAGGTCCAAGTCTGTCCACAAACCCCAGTCAGACTGGGGAGACCCTCATTCGCTGCTCCCTCCAGAGCCATAGGGGGCCTCAGAGTGGGGCAGTTACTCCATGGGCTTAATTTCATCACCTCCACCGGGGTCCACACCTCCTGCCCAAACTCGCTCCTCCCTTGCCTGTTCCAAGCTTGGGATTCCGGACCACCACCCTGACCTGAGACCCAGGTGACCAAGGCAGAGCAGAAAGTATCAACCACAGGTTGGGAGTTCAAATCCTGGTCTGTTCTGTTGCTAACTCACTATGTGACCTTGGCTAGGTAGCCTCCTCACTCTGGGCCTCAGTTTCCCCAACTCTACTATGAAGGACTGGACTGAATGATCTCCTGATTCCTCCTTCCTATGGTCCAAGAATCTATGATTCTGCGCAGGAAGATCTTCTCAGATATTTATAGGAAAATGGCACAAGTTCTGTTCTGATGGCTTCTCCTTGGGAAGTGAGAAATGAGAAAACCATGAAGACCGAAAGCCAGAAACCAGCAGATACAGCCTCAGGCTGGTCCCCACGGGCCTGGCTGCAGGGAGCTTTTATTCCCAGGATGTGCTGAGGAAGATGAAGCTCTGAGCCAAAGCAATGTGCCCCTCTTCTGAGTTGTGGATGTTAGGACCAAGTCAAAGAGAAGGAGTAAAGTCCCTCCTGAATGACAGAGCCTGGGGGGGGGGGGGGGAGATGGACAGCGAGGAGGAAGGCAGATGCCTGATGGCAGGAGAGAGGATGTGGGAATAGGGGAGGGAGTGTCACCACCATCATATCTTCATTATTTTCATCATCAAGATCACATTAACAGCTAAAAATTATTATGAGCCCACTATGCACTGATGCCTCTGTAAAGCTACAAGCCCAGGCCCAGCACACAGTAGGTATC
>PVJN01042611.1:0-18180 GCA_004026805.1 Lasiurus borealis | reverse complement strand
GGGGGGGTTTGGGGGGGGAGGGAACCAGGTCCAGCCCACGCCACCCCGAGAACAACGCCCGGGTGCTGCTCCCGTGCAGTCTCCTCCCCAGACACCGTGCATCTCCCGGGAGAGCCAGGGTGCAGTGGAGGGTGGGCGGCCCCGAGCTGTCGGCGGAGTTGGGGCGTGGGAAACGGGGGGGCGGGAGCCGCCTCTTTGAGACCCGCCCGTCATCTTCAGGCCCCTGACTCTGACCGTACACACCACGCACACACACAGGGACGAGGACCCGCGTACGAACCAGAGCTTCTTGCTGCCGGCTTTCCTGTAGACCCTCTCGATGTGATCGGACACGGTACCTGGACATCGGGGGAGAGACATTGGTGAGAAAGCGGTTTCTGCTTGCCACAACCGGTGTGGCTCAGTGGATGGAGCGTTGGCCTGTGGATCAAGGGGTCCCAGGTTCCATTCTGGTCAAGGGCATGTATCCTGGTGGTGGGCACATTCCTGGTGGGGGGGCGTGCAGGAGGCGGCTGCTCGATGTCTCTCTCTCATCGATGTTTCTAACTCTCTATCCCTCTCCCTTCCTCTCTATAAAAAATAAATAAAATATATTTTTTTTTAAAAAAAAGGTTTCCGCTCCATGCCTCACACTTACTCTCCGAGCTTCAAAGCCACGCGACTTTCTGTTTTGTTTTGTTCCACGAGAATTGGTACGTCCATGCCCGTCATGTCCTGTACAGCCTGGCCCATGTGACACGCACGCTAAATACACTGCCTGGTCCTGCCCCCGCTGCTAGCGGGTCTGGGCAGATGCTTTTAGCAAACACTGTCTTTCTCGGTTTTTTTTCCTTAATGAATATGCAACCTCTAAAGCTTGTGACACATAACAGTGTTCCTTTTGTTCACGGCAGGAAAAGAAGCACGGAACACAGCCCATGGAGCAAATGCTGCAGACACTGCAGGTAGGATGTCCCCCCCAAAATGTAGACACAGATGTTGTTGATAGCTCGGTTGATATTCTTTTCAGATCTCACCCGCTGAAACAGATAAGTGAAGAATCATATACAGGGTGTACCCCCAAAATGCATACACCCTTTGGATAATAATAGGGCGCAGGTCAGGACAGGTGGGTAGAGGCAGGTGCACCACGCAGGCCTTTCCCTGAAGACCAGTGGTTCTCAACCTTCCTAAGGCCGCGACCCTTGCATTCAGTTCCTCATGGGGTGGTGACCCCCAACCATGACATGTTGCTCCTGTGATGCATCGTGATGTCAATATCTGCATTTTCCGATGGTCTTAGGTGACCCCTGTGAAAGGGTCGTTCCACCCCCAAAGGGGTGGCGACCCACAGGTTGAGAACCGCTGCTGTATACGCTTCTTCACTTATTTGTTCAGCAAAACACTGGAGGTGGATGAGCTGCTACTCACATGCCATGCCACGCCCTGCGCTCTCTGGCGCCAGTCCCCGTGGTCGGACCTCCTGCCGGCTGCTCTGTCACCGAATTAACCGCGTGCGGAGACAGAACACCGGAAGGAGCAGCATGAAGAGTAGGGCCGTCGTTTCACCCCGAACTGGGCTCTCTAGCTCCGTCCTGACTGGGTGCAATCACACTCCGGTTCCACACGGGCTCGTGGTTTCACCTCATTAGGTTTTACAGGCCGACGCCAGCCAAGTACCTCCGTGAGGGATGAGCATCGCTCCCCAGCTTACAAACGTGGTGCGCGGACGCATCCCCTCAGCATGTTCGGGACAAACCACGCACATAAATATCGCTCTGTTTGGAAGCACCGCCGAGACAAGCATTCCGGAGCCCGGGTTCCTAATGAAATCCCTGCTTTTGTATAAATCCGATCGCTTTAAAGCGTAAATTCCAGCGAATTGTCCTCCATGTACTCGGGGTTCTGCTCCTCCTTATCGTTCCAAGACTCGTTAGAAATGAGGGATTCTGTTGGAAATTCGCCTAAAGTTCCTCTGCCTTTAATTAGTTAAGAAAATTAAAACCGTTCAATCCGCATGTATCTATCTACTCACGAAGGCTAGCTCTCAGCGACGATAACGCAAACACCGGTCGCCTTATGTGAATAAGCGGTTACGTTGGGTTCACTACCAAAACTCTGAATCTTATTAATTACGCTGATGATTAAAACTCTGGCTCCGTTTCCAGTTTCCAACCAGAGCGACGGGTCCCAGCTGCGCCAGAACGCCGGGCGGCGAGACAACAGCCATGTGACACGCATCCTGCTCTGTTCTCATCGGAAAATGCCCCTCAATACACAAACGCGGGTTCGGGGGTAACGGGCTCCCCGCGAACGCAGAGGGGTGGACCCCACAGAAGCGGCGGGTTTCTGTTCATCTTTATCACGCACAACCCTCTCCCGTTCCGGTTCCGCCCATGTGGCTGCTGCGGACCGCGGGGCGGTGAGTTTTTATAGCTACGGTAACTCAGCGTTATTCTTAAAAACAGACAGGAAATCAAACTGGAAACAGACACCATCTGGGAGCTACGGGGTTAAGAGGCACAGCAGGGCTGAGACCGGTTTGGCTCCATGGATGGAGCATCGGCCTGCGGACTGAAGGGTCCCGGGATCGATTCCTGTCAAGGGCATGTACCTTGGTTGCAGGCACATCCCCAGTAGGGGGCGTGCAGGAGGCGGCTGATGGATGTCTCTCTCTCATCGATGTTTCTGACTCTCTATCCCTCTCCCTTCCTCTCTGTAAAAAAAAAAAAAATCAATAAAATATATACAGTGGTACCTCGAGATACGAGTGTCCTAACATACGAGGTTTTTGAGATATGAGGTTTTTGAGATACAAGCCATAGAGCAAGCGATTTTTGCTTTGAAAAACGAGCAACAGTTGAGATAGGAGTCATCACGTGGATCGGCCGGCTGCACACGACCCACCCGTTTACCGCGACTCAGGCGTCTCATAGTTTCCCACGCCTCAAGGTGACGGAACGCATTAAACTCGTATCTCGAGGTACCACTGTATTAAAAAAAAAAGAGTCACAGCAGAGCCCCGGCTCCGTGCAGATGATCAGAGAAACCCCGTGTCCCTGCGCCATGTGGGGCTCCCCGCTCCCACCGTCGGGCCAGGTGGCATGCAGGAGCGCTGCCCACTTAAATGTGTAAGAGGGTTCGGGGAAGTCCCTGGGGAGTCCGGCGGGCACGTACCTTCCTTCGTGATGAAGGTGGGGCCCTCCCTCTTGAGCAGGATGCCCAGCAGGATGACTTGGCTGGCCAGGCCGTTGCAGTCCTGGGGACGCAGACCACGGGGTGACCACGGACGGGGTGACCACGGGGCGACTGACCCCGGGGCTCCCTCCGGCCCCCGGGGAGGGCCCGCCTCACCTCCAGCTTCTGCAGGATGTCGTGCGTGGGTCGGGCCCGCCACTCGGCCAGGCCGACGTCGGGCGGCAGCTCCAGCTCCGCGGCCTGGGGGGCGCTGCTCTGCCGCTTGACTTGGGAGTGTTTGGGGAGCTCCGCCTCCTCGAAGCTCTTAAACTCGGGAGGCCTAGGAACCAACCCACAGAGCGCCTCCGTTTCCCGCCACCGCCCCCCGCCCCTGCCGGGCACGGGGAGGCAGGGACGCCCGGAAACCCCGCACTCACTCCTCCGTGTCGCTGATGCGCAGGAAGTCCAGCTGCTCCACCACGGCTCCCGAGATCAGCGTCTGCGGGGGGAGCCCAGCCCGGTGACCTCTGCTCCCCCGCACTGTCCCCCGTCACCCTTCAGACGGGCTTGCCCACATCGCGGGCGGCCCCGAAGCCGTTTCTCCCGTGGGCGTGCTAACATCACACGGCTGTGCACGTGCCACACACACACACACACACACACACACACACACACACCGAAACACAGCTCCGACACTGAGCCCCGGCCGCCGCTTCCCCCTGCTCTCGGCGCTGTGGCCGTTTCCAGGCTGAGAGGACACTCCTCATGGCCTATCCCAACGCTCAAACATGACGTCAAAGGAAACATGAAATGCTGAGACCGTCTGGGCCAGCGGTTCTCAACCTGTGGGTCCCGGGTCACTCAAGACCATCAGAAAACACAGACATTTATATTATGACTCATTAACAGTAGCAAAATTACAGTTATGATGGAGTAGCAACGGAAACGATTTTATGGTTGGGGGCCACCACCCCATGAGGAGCTGTCTTAAAGGGCCGCGGCCTGAGGAAGGTGGAGAACCGCTGACTCTGGGCAGAGAGCCCATGCCTCGCGGGGCACAGCTCCTGGCGGGCAGCACACACGGAGCAGGGGCTCGGCCTCACTGGGTGAGGGGAAGGCGCGCTGACGGCCACAAGGGGGGAGCAGGAGGAGGGAGCCGTCTGGGGCCGACAGGAACGGAGGAGGGGGCTCCCGGGGTCCCGGAAGGTGGGGGTGGCCTGGACCACAGGGGCGGGGCGGGAGAGGAGGGGCAGCTAGGTTCTGGCAGAATCCGAAAGGAGAGAGAACCGGTGTGACCCTGGATTGTAATGCGGGTTCGAAGGAAAGAGTCAAGCAGTCATTCATTCTCAAAGCTGATGACTAACCCTGAGGGCGTAAGAACGCTAATTCTGAGTGAATGTTTTCCAGTTCTGTTAGCTTGGCCCCTGCGGGACTGGGAGCCCAGAAAGGAGATGTTGAACTGGAGCTAACAGGCCAGGAGGCTGGGAGCCACCGCAAGCAGCGACGGGAGGGTCAGGGGGACAGGGTCCGGCGGGCACAGGAGACCAGCGCCCTCCACAGCACGCACGCACGGGGATAAACGCGCCGTGCCCTCCTCCCTCGCCCGGACCCGCACGGCGGCACTCGCTACCTGCAGGCGGTCCACATGCACTTTCACGCCTCCGACCACGCCCTTCTTGAAGGCCGCCAGCATGTCCAGCACGGGGTTGAAGCGGCTGCCCCTGGGAGGAGGAGCGGAGAAGCACACGGCACATGTGAAGGACAGAACGAGAAACGGGCCGTCTCCTGCCCATTGCCCGTCGTCGCACAGGCCCGCGTGTCCTGCCGGCCCGAGCGCACGGAGAGCGCAGGCGGCCTGCACCCCGGGGACCCCCCACCCCGGCGGCACCCCTCCTCGCGCCCGCGCACCTGATGTTGTCCTCCCGGATGAGTACGAGGAAGAGGGGCCGGCCGTGCATCTTCCAGTACTGCCGGATGAACTGCAGCGCGTTCTGGGGAGACAGGGCGGGTCGATCGGGTGGCACCCGGCTGCGCCAGCCGGGCGCGTCACCAAGGGCGGCCGGGAGCCGGCAGAGCCCTCCATGCCCACTCCACGCCCCGTCCAGCCCGGGGGTGAGCGACCACCAGGGCAGAAGCCCAGCGCCTACATGTACAAGCTCTCTGAAACCGCCTGCCCTCCTGCCCTGTTCCGGGAGGTAACCAGGCGCCCGGGACTCGAGGTGCTTTCTCTGGCGTGTGGCCTGATACACACGGGGCGAGGGCGCCCCAGGGAGGAGGGGCGGGTGAGAGGGGCTGTGGGAGCCGGGACCGAACCCACGCAGACCTTCCTCTGACCCGGTGTCTGTGTGCCCATCCCCCTGAGGGCGGTGCACACACGCTCGCAGGGCGGCCGCTCTGCGCTGCACACACGCAGCCCATCTGACCCCCGGTGGCTCGATTATCCGCCATCACGGTGAGAAAACACACGCGAGGAGCGAAGTGGCCGGCCCCAGGCCACGCTGCTGGGAACGGTGGGGCCAGTGCTTTACCAGGGCCTCCTGGCTCCATGTAAACGGGAAATGGGGGGAGGTTTAACTCGCGGGGCCACGAGTTCGTGGAGGTCACCCTGACGCTCTTTGTAATAAATGGCTCTGGCTCAGCCCCTGTTCCCCAGGAGATGACCGCTGGCCCGGCAGCCACACGGCTGCTGCTAAGCAGGCCCGCTGGCACCAGACCACGGCCTGCACGGGGCTCCCCTTAGCCAGCAGGGTGCGGGTGGGGGGCCAGGACCCGGGAGGAAAGGAGCCCCAACAGCCGTGTGTGCCTGGGGTGAGAGCGCTCGCTAGCTACCTTTATGTCGTCGATCAGCAGCAGGACGTCCTGGGACATGTAGAAGTCGCTCAGGTCGAAGATGATGGGGTAGCACACCACCGTCTTCCCCAGGATGCGGTAAATCTGCGGGGAGACGGACGCTCCAATTAAACGCAGGGCCGGCCCGCGGCAAAGGCACCACCACAGAGTCCTGCAGACACGGTCACGAACCAGTGGAGGCACGTGATAGACTAAAAAAAAACACGTCATCTGCAGGCGTCCGAAGCCCCTGACTGGCTCGGTGTGTGAATAAGCGCGTGATCGTCCCTCCACCACGACAGACGGCCTCTGTCTACACTCGGAAGTAACAGAGCGGGGTCACATTCCCTCCCAAAGACTCCTGTGAGACCCCTCAAATCCACTATGGAGGTGGCTGCTAGAAACCATGACTCAGGCCGGCCCATGGGGCTCAGGAGCTGAGCGTCGACCTAGGAGCCAGAAAGTCAGGGTTCCATTCCCGGTCAGGGCACAGGCCTAGCTTTGTGGGCTCCGTCCCCAGTGAGGGTGTGCAGGAGGCAGCCGGTCCCCGATTCGCTCTCATCGTTGATGTTTCTCTCTCTCCCCCTCCTTCCTCTCTGACATCAATGAAAACAGAATTTGAAACAGAAGCCGAGAAGCCAAGCGCACAGGCGAGTGGCAGAACGAGAAATTCGGTGCCCGTGGGGCCGCCGCCACCCGCCCTCCCGGGGGCCGCGCACCTTGGACGTGCCGAGGCAGCCGATGGGCCGGTCCGGCCGCCCCGAGAGCCCCAGCTTCTCGTTGACGCCGAGGTGGAAGTAGGCCTGGAAGACACACATGTTAACGGGGCCCGGCGAAGACCGGCCTTTTCCTCCCCGCCCCGCCCCACCCCGCCGTCTCCTCCTCTTCTTCCCGCTCCAGAGAAGCAGCGGTGGCGGGAGACCCTGTGCCATGGACTGGTAGGCGCACAGCTGGCCAACGGCGGCCACTTGGGCTCTGGGCTGATATGTGAGAGCCGGGCGGTCAGGGTCAGCTCCTCTGGCTCGGCGGAAGCACAGGCAACAGCCAGACAAGGCCCCGTGCCCACAGTGTCCGCCGGTTAACGTAAAGCACCGGCCACAGGTGTCCTCCGCCCTCACTTCTCGCCGAAGTGGGAGTGGCTTACAGCTTTTTCTGACATACATTTTACTTTAAAGTTTAAGCTAAGCCGAAATTGGTGTGGCTCAGCGGATAGAGCGTCGGCCTGCGGACTGGAAGGTCCCGGATTCGATTCTGGTCAAGGGCATGGACCTTGGTGGCAGGCACATCCCCAGTGGGGGGCGTGCAGGAGGCGGCTGATCGATGTCTCTCTCAATGTTTCTATCTCTCTATCCCTCTCCCTTCCTCTCTGTAAAAAAAATCAATAAAGTATATTTTAAATAAATAAATAAATAATAAAGTTTAAGCCGAAAGCTACAACTAAACAGCCTTGCCGACTCTCAACCTTGTGGATAACTCTGGTGCGTGTTAAAGGGGCAGATTCCTCCTGGGACCCTAACCACCAGCAGCAGCAGCAGCAGCACATGACACACGCCACCACCCGCCCCAGCGCAGGCCCCGGCGTGGATGGGTCGCAGCCATGGCCTGTGCGCGGCCGTGCGTTCCTGTGCATCTCGGCGCTGCCGCGACGGCGGGAACCGAAAGGCGGGGAGGAGCGAGGCCTGCGGGGCTCGGGAAGAGGGGGCTCCCCGGGCGACGGTGGGGAGCCAGCACCCACCTTCACCAGCTCCTGCTGCGCCCAGATCTGAATGGGCTCCACCTGCTGGGGCGTCTGTGTCTGGATCCCGTACGTGTTGAGGAAAACCTGGAGGCTGCGGACAGGCGGGGAGAGGGGGGCTGGCTGGGGGGGCAGGAGGGGGCGGCAGGGAACCCAAGGCGAGGCGACCTGGTGCGGGGCAGCTGTGTCTGTCCGTGGGGCAGTGCGCCGTCTGCCCGGGGAACCAGGGGCCTGGGGAGCTCTGGGGACGGGCCATCGGGGGGCAGGGGCAGGCACAGGATTGGGGGATCCCCTGATCCGTGCGCTCACGCCTCAGTACTGCACCCCAGGCCCCCCTGTGCTGATCACAGCGGCCAACGCTCACCTCACTCACTCTGAGAGCATGCGGCCCTGCACTTAAAGGGGCGGGCGTGACGGCCCTAAACCTGCCGAAGGGCTCTGCCACCAGCCTCGGCATGGGGAGGGAGACGCCCGGCCCCCGCCCGGCCCCCGCCCGGCCCCTGCCCTACCCCCACGGCACACACCACCCCTCGGCGCTCCCTACCGCTGGCTCTCCGCTATGAGCGTCACGTGGACCACCAGGTCGTTCTCCAGGGGGCCCTGCCACGCCACACAGAAAGGGGCACGACTGAGAAGGTCCGGCAGCGTTAACGTCTCCGGTTCGCGGAGAGGACGGCGCGGCCGCCCCTGCCTGCTGCCCTCGCCGCCCGCCGGGCCCCCGATGCGCACAGGCATGGGCCAGGAGGGAGCCGCCGGCTCTGTGGGTGATGCCTGAGAGCCCTGTCCCCCGCTTACCTCTGCGGAGAAGAGGAGGCGCTAACGATACCCCCTCCCCCCGTGTGCATTCCCTGGGAGAAAATCCCGGTGGGAAGTTACCCATTTGACACCCTAAGTGCACCCCCCGGCCATTCCCGCCCCGTTAGGCAGCGTCCCGGGCGCCTGACGCACAGAGTAGCTGTGCTCTGGGGGTGGCCCCCACAGAGGGGAGGGCTGCCGGCTGCCGGCTGCCGACACTTAGCACCGGTGCTGGTCCAGCCCAGGGCCCCCGGCTCGCCTCCGAGCCAGGCAGGGCGCGGGCTTCTGTTTCGGTGACGGAGCCTGGCTCTGGCGCCTCTGCTGCTTTTGGCGCTCTGGGCCTTAGTGACTCACGGGGACCACACGGACGCTTCCCGAGTCCCCTTGTCAACACCTCTGAGGACCCTGGGCACAGACCATGTCTTCACAGGGACACCCCCCACCCCCCACTCCCGCAGCCCACTGTCCACGGCCGCCCGCCAGGCCTGCCTCTGCGGTGCCGCGGGGGCGGCCGGGATGTGCAGGCGCGGGAGGCCAGGGCCACAGAACAGGCGAGTCGGTGGCGAAACCCATGTGGCCAGAGGCCCACCTCTAGGACCGCAGTGAGGACGCCGCTCCGGGCAGACCTCGCGTGATTAAATGAACATCTGCTGGGACAACCGGCAAAATAATACGTGGTACAAACGCTGTCCATCTATTTCCTTTCAATCCTCACCCGGGGACAGTGTTTCCACTGACTTTAAGAGAAAGGGAAAGATGGGGAGAAACACCGATATGAGGAGACCCAACCAAGGCACGTGCCCTGGACCGGAACCGAACCCGGGACCCTCCGGTCTGCAGGCCGGCGCTCTACCCACTGAGCCACGCCGGCCGGGCTCTAAATTCTATTCCTATTTGCTAAAAACCTTAACCGTTCGTGTTACTCCAAAGGGTGAGAAAGTAAGTGAATTATTCAGAGGCCCGTCGAGACTTCTCACGAGAAATCAAAACACGGAGCCTCATCTCTCTGGGGCGAACCCTCGTGTTTGCTGCCTGTGTGAAGGCGGCGGGGTGAGCTCGGAGGGCGGTCATTGAGTCTGGGGAGCGGGGGCTCCCACCTGAGGGGCCCCGAAGGAGCGCGTGGGCCGGGAGGCAGCCCGGGGCAGCCCCGGAGGGCGCGCCTGTGGCTTCCTGTGGGCTCCCAGGCCGGCTGAGACGCGGTCCTCTCCCGCTGCCTGGCAGACGGGTGCCAGCTCTGAGGTGCCCCCGCCCACGGCACCACGTGAGTGTCGGCCGGGGTGCTGGGGGGCTATAGGGGCTGAAGGACTGTCGCTGTGAAAAGCCAGCAGCTCAGCAGGCTCCATCCACAACCGTCTATAATAATAAGCGTAGGCCTCCGAGTCCCCCCCCCCCCCACCCCACGGGGCCCTTCGCCCACTTCCACCCCCGGGAGGAGCTCGGCGCCCACAGACTGGAGCACGAGGTAATATGTGTACCAGGTGCCAATCAGCCCCGGCTTCTGCCCGGCTCTGGAGCTGGGAGAACTGCTCCAGGGATGAAAGTGGCCCTCGCGACCCGCCCCTCCTCCAGGCCCGCAGAGCAGCGCTGCCCAACCGTGCTAATTGGCCTGTGAGACGCCCGCCCTGCTCGGGCTCCAGGCTGCGGTGCCGCAGAAATGACGCCCGGAACCAGGACAGCCTTGGGGTGTTTCGGCCCACATGACCGGCTCCATCCCGCTAATTCGACCATGAACGGAAAATCCCGCTGCCCTCGCCCAAGATGCTCACATTCTGTTCACAAGGCGGTCAGCACGCCCTGGGAGTCTCCGGGGACCCCCGCCCCCCGTTAGGAGAGAGGGCCGTCCAGGGACTAGGACCCGGACGGGGGGGGGCTTTCTTCAGAGACTCACGGACCTTCAAACACCGTTCGCAGAACCCCCAGAGCAGAGAGGAAGCCGGCATTTGGGGTGATACGCTCCCTCCGCCAGCCAAGCCTCCGGGGTCCGGGCGCGGGGCCGAGCGAGGGAGCCGGCGGCCTGCTCACCTGGTTGGAAAACCTCATGCTCACGTTGCGCTGGCTCTGGAGCGGGATGTAGCGCTGGACGGGGTCGAGGTCTTTGGGACTGATCAGCTCGTCCGCTGGGGGAGAAGGGAAAGCGTTACCCAAAATGCACCTGCGCGGCCGCAAACCCCGGGAAAACCTGACCGGCGTCCACGGAACACTCCGGCCGCCGGAGGGAACCTCTGTGGTTTTCGGTGAGATAAAACCACGCCGTCAAAAACAGCGAGTAACCACAGAAAAATGGGATACACTGGATTTGGTCACATGACCATCTTTGTTTCTCAAAGGACCCCGTCGAGAAAATCAAATTGTCAGCCCTGAAAAACGGGAGGAAATATCTGCAAGCCCTACCTAGATCTTGTGGGGACGTGTACCTGGAATACATGAAAGCACTCTTACAACTCAGCCATAAAGAGACGAGCCACCCAATTCCAAAGTGGCCGCCGTTAGCTGAGCCACCGTCATCTCGGTGATTTGCTCAGACGTGTGAAAGCTAATTGGACAACATAAATAAAGACCCTGCTTCTTTGTGTTTTAATACATTTTTATTGATTTCGGAGACCGAGGGAGAGGGAAGAGACAGAAGCGCCAGTGATGAGAGAGAATCGCTTGCTCGGCTGCCTCCTGCCCGCCGCCCTATTGGGGCTCGAGCCTGCAATCCTAGAACGGGAACACCTAGTTCGTAGGTCGATGCTCAACCACTGATCCTCGGGGCTCAGGGGTCAGGGGTCAGGCTAGCCCCCACCTCTACAGTGAATGGGCTCTGAAAATGTGCTCCTTCTCCCTGCACCCTCCGTTCTCTCACAATCACGTAAAACAACGGCCTGCAGCTTCCTGTCCGGACCCCCGGGTTTAATGCCTCCTCCTCTCGCACTTCCTCCTCCCCGTCTCCTTAGCCGCCTGAGTGCCGCGTGCAGGCAGGAGCCAGTTCTGTGAACCGTGCGGGTCTGCCACGGAGACGCGGGCACGGTTCTTGCAGCTGGGGGAGCGGTTCTCGCGGGACCTCTAAGCTGGGCAGCGCAGACACCACGCGTTTCCACAAACACCGGAGGCGCTGCCAGGCCTCGGCGGGTGAGGGCCGTTCCCGTTGGCCCTCTGATGCACAGAGAGTGCGTGAACAGACCCTGCGTTCGTTCATCCATCCTTGTTGCGCGTAAAAGGACGAAGAATGATGTTTGTTTCTTTAACGAAATGACCATTTAAAAAACCTTCTCACAGAGCCCGGCTGGTGTAGGTCAGGGGCTGAGCATCGACCTATGACCTAGGAGGTCAGTTTGATTCCCGGTCAGGGCACAGGCCCGGGTTGCAGGCTCGATCGCCAAGTAGGAGGGCGTGCAGCAGGCAGCGGATCCATGATTCTCTCTCATCATGGATGCTTCCCTCTCTCTCTCCCCTTCTCCCTTCCTCTGTGACATCCATAAAAATACTTTTTTTTTAAGTCTGAACAAATAGGAAAATGCTAGAGAGGTTCAGTACACCTCATACATAAAACACTGTGCAGATGGAGGGGGAAAAAAACAACATAAAACCGAGGTTCCATGGGCAGGGCGAGTTAACGAGACAGTTTCCAGAGACAGGGAAACGACGGAGAAATACGATTTTCAATAACCAGTATGGAAATGATCGGGAGAGCAAGCCCCGTCTCACTGAGTGAGCAAGCATTTCTGTCCAGTGAGCACGCGGAATGGCACCGAGGCTAAGGGCACGCTCACCCTGAGGCCCTGGCCAAACCACAAAGTCCTGTCCTCATGGCCGTGTGGCCTGGGAGGGGGAGAGGGGGGATAGGGGGTGGGAGGCAGTGTGAGTGGCGGGGTGCTGATCTCTTCTGAGCCTCAGGGATGATGCCTGGGACTAGGTTTACTGCAAGAAGGACCTCTGAGATAACCAATCCCTTCTGGCGAGAGATGCTTGCTGAAGCTCTGACCCCAGACAGCCATCACCTGAGGTCAGAATGTTACAACACAGCTGTACCTCGAGATACGAGTGCCCTAACATACGAGATTTTTGAGATACGAGCTGTCGAGTGAGTGATTTTTGCTTTGAAATACGAGATAGGAGTCATCGCGCGGATCGGCCGGCTGCACACGACCCACCAGTTTACTGCGACTCGAGCATCTCCTAGTTTCCCACGCCTCAAGGTGACGGAACGAATTGAACTCGTATCTCGAGGTACCGCTGTACTTTCTAAAGCGTACCAGCCTGCCGCAACCGGTGTGGCTCAGTGGATAGAGCGCCAGCCTGCGGACTGAAAGGTCCCGGGTTCGATTCCGGTCAAGGGTATGTACCTTGGTGGCGGGCACATCCCCAGTTAGGGGGTGTGCAGGAGGCAGCTGATCGCTGTTTCTAACTCTCTCTCTCTCTCCCTTCCTCTCTGCAAAAAATCAAAATATATTTTTTTAAAAACTGAAAAAAATAATAATAAAGTGCACCATCCTCCCGTGCCTCTGCCGGAGCCCTACCCTACGCCGGAGTACGTAGCCCTGACAACGGGCGTGGGACCCAGGCCGCTCGCCATCTTCCCAGAAACCGACATCACCGCGGAGGTAAAGGCACACAGATGCCGGTGCGCACAGACAACTCCCAGCCCTCCTCACCGCGCCGACGCCGCCGAGACATGCGGTGAAAAACAGCCGCAGACACACACGTGCTCGCACGGGCTCGGGAACCCGGGGGGACCCGCCCGGCGGCCCCCACTCACTCAGCAGCTTGGCGATGATGTACAGGGCCTGGCCCCACAGGAACAGCTTCCCGTCCCGCCCGCAGTTGCTGGGAAACCGCTTCTGGCTGCCCGGGCTCCTCTTCTCCAGCTCCACGAAGTCGGCCGGCACGTAGTAGTACTTGGGCACGACGGGGTAGCCTGTGGGAGTGAGAGCGGGTGCTCAAGACACAGCCCCTCCGAGGCCCCCAAAGAGGCCTACGAGGAGCTGCAGTGGTTGGGAAGCAGAGAGAGAGAGAGAGAGGGAGAGAGAGAGAGAGAGAGAGAGAGAGAGGAGAGTTTTGCAGGGGGTAACAGGTCCGAGGGGCTCCAGGGAGCCGGATGTGGGGGCTCCTTTCAGAAACTGCCAGGGGAAACTCAAGAACCCTAATTTGACCCTCCCGGCCGGCGTTCTGCAATGGCTGCAGCCACGACCCCCTAAACACCCCCCTCTCCCCATCCTGGCCGTGCCAAATGGACTCCTTTCAGGAGACACAACTGTGACGACAAAAGAATAGGCTGGCTTCCCTAATTCACGCAGGCTCCTCCCCTCGCTCCCCCTCTCGCTTCTTTCCGTTTGACGGCCACGGCTGGGCTTCAGGGAATCCCTGCACGTTCGTTTGGAAGGAGCCCCGGCCCCAGCGGCAGCCTGGCAGCCTACCTTCCGAGGTCCGGTGCAGCACGGGCGCCAGCAGGTCCTGGTACTCCTTCACCTGCGCGGCGTGGCCGCGGAAAACCCCTGCAACCGAGAGCACAGGGCGCCGCTCAGCGGGCACACGGGAAGGGCTCCCGCAGAGAGCCATCGGCCCCCCTAAGCTAGCCCGGTCATCTTCTAGGCAAAGGACGAACGTAAATTCGAAACAAGGGAGTGAAGATGGGTGGGACGTTTTCCCAGGAAATCCGCTTTAGAAGGTCATGTTAAGTCTTTAGAATTGAAACCTGAATATTGATTGAAATTTCTCGATTCTCAGTCTGAATGCTATAGACACTCATGGTTTTATTATAGCATTCGTGGTTTCTACGCATGAAACTTCCTTCTTCATAAATATGAAGATAGAGAGCTGTATCATTTTTAAAAACAATTCAGCCTGGCCAGCGTGGCTCAGGGGTTGAGCATCCATCGACCGAGGAACGAGGAGGTCAGGGTTCGATTCCCGGTTGTGGGCTCGGTCCCCAGTGTGGGGATACTGTATGTTTCTATCTCTCTCCCTCTCCCTTCCCCTCTGAAATCAATAAAAATATATTTTTAAAAAACAATAAGGTAATTCGCGGTGTGACGTTAATTCTCTAAGCGACTGGAGGCAGGAGAGCGGACCGCGCCCGCTCCTCCCCGAGCACCCAGCCCGCGGTGTGGCCGCCGGGAGCAAACACTCACCGTCGATGATCATGTACAGGAAGAAGATGGGGAATTCACACTCGATGCCGTCAAACAGCTAGGACAGAAAATATAACAGTGACAGTGTCAGGAGCAGTGAGCTGGGACCAGCGTGGTGTCAGGCGATGCACCCCTCGCCATCGCAGCGGGAGACGCCCAAGCAGCGACTCATGGGGTGACCACGCGGGGCTGCGGGAGCGGCGGTTTCGCTGTCGTTTTTTAGATTCTCTGAGCGCGTTCTCGAGCGCGTGTGCGTCCTCCCCGCTCCTGGAGCCTTCGCTCCATGAAAATGTCCACGGAGGGCGGAGCACGGCCCGCACCGGCATCAGCCGGACGGACCAGGGCCGAGAACACAGACAGCGCGCTCCCCCGGGGGCCCCAGTCTCCACCTGTATGCATCAGGCAAAGGGATGAACGGCACCCCTGCGTCTGCCGGGGTCAGAGGCGGGTTTGGGGAAGGGGGTTCACTGATGCCTGGCGGGTCTCTCCAGCGACCTCACCCCACCGGCCGCCTGGGCGAGCGGCACCCCGGGGACTGAAGTTGCTCCCGGCACAGGGGAGCACAGGGGAGCACAGGGCAGGCCCCGGCGGGAGTCTCGGGCACCTTGATCTCGGCCGGCTTGTAGTAGCGCCGGTCGGGGTCCTCCAGGGCCGTCCGGTAGCCGTCTCGCAGGAAGCGCTTGAAGCCGTACCTCCCTCTCAGCTTGCGCACCACTTTGTCGAGGGTCTGGCTGAACAGGGCCTCGTCGTCCAGCGCGAAGGCGGGGTAGCTGATGCAGGGGAGCAGGGCGGCGTCCGTGTTCTGGGGAGCGAGGAGGGAGCGGGCGGTGGGCCTCCCGCCACAGGATGGACGGGACCCGGGGACCCAGGGGGGCGGGAGGCGGCAGGGACCGGCCCCCATGGGACGGCGGTGGCCTGGGGACAGCACATCTGGTGGCCTGGGGCCGGGGGCCTCAGAGGAGACAAGTCTGATCCGAGAGCCAGTCTTCTCACGGCTCAACACTGAACCCGGGCTGGGAGATCTTACATCCGTGTGTGAACATGTCACATCGCTAATTAGTCCTCACATCTCAGCTTTGTCATAACCGTTTGTTTGTAATCACGAGAAACAAAACCACCTACATGTCCAACGAACGGGAGAGTTGGTGAGCAGCCATTAAAACGTATGCTGGGGCCGAGACCGGGGTGGCTCAGTGGATAGAGCGTCGGCCTTCGGACTGAAGGGTCCCGGGTTCGATTCCGGTCAAGGGCATGGACCTTGGTTGCGGTCACAGCCCCAATAGGAAGCATACAGAGAGCAGCTAATCCATGTTTCTCTCTCATCGATGTTTCTGACTCTCTCTCCCTCTCTCCCTTCCTCTCTGTAAAAAAATCAATTAAAAAATAAATTTTTAAAAAAATGTATACTGGGGGGAACAATTTTTTTTATTATGGAAGCATGTCTGTTCATAGGACTCCGCCTCGGAGCGTTATGGAGAATAGCTTCCAGTTCTGTCAAGTGAAGACATCGTGTGCATACATGAAGCATGCGGAAACTCACAAACATGAGGGTGTCACCTCTGGGAAAGTGTGGGGGGGGGAGCAGTAAGGAGACATGATACAGTGGTACCTCGAGATACGAGTTTAATTCGTTCCGTCACCTTGAGGCGTGGGAAACGATGAGACGCTCGAGTCGCGGTAAACGGGTGGGTCGTGTGCAGCCGGCCGATCCGCACGATGACTCCTATCTCAACTGTTGCTCATATTTCAAAGCAAAAATCGCTCGCTCGACGGCTCGTATCTCAAAAATCTCGTATGTTAGGGCCCTCGTATCTCGAGGTGCCACTGTATTTGCATTTGTGGGCTTTACTTCTCTTCTATCAACATCTTGTGTTACTTCTCCTGCACCACAGCTGCTTTTCGGGAATTACGCTCACGTGGGGCGTTTTCTGAGCGCAGAGCCACGGGTAAGCCCCCCGGGAAACCGAGACAGTCCCCTCGCGGCCCAGGAAAGCTGACGGCGGGGACGGGGAGGGCGCTCACGTGAGACCGCGACTCCCGGGGCAGCAGGGAGCACAGCGTCTGCCGGTTGCGGTTGTGAGCGTCGAGGTCCACGAATATGACCGACCACGAGCAGCCCTGGAACGAGAGAGAGAGAAGCGGGGGCTCGCACAGAGCGGGGGCAGGAACCGTAAGG
This sequence comes from Lasiurus borealis, assembly GCA_004026805.1. Lineage (NCBI taxonomy): Eukaryota > Metazoa > Chordata > Mammalia > Chiroptera > Vespertilionidae > Lasiurus > Lasiurus borealis. Next base: position 1,379 of record PVJN01042611.1, on the reverse strand, counting down.
CTGTCCCACCCCGGACCACCACACGGGGGCGCGGGAAAGGGGAGAGGGGCGTGACAGAAGATCTCCGTGTTCTTTCCAACACATGCGGGTCTTCTCGGTCCTGTGAGATACTCATGTTACCTTGGTCACCCTGACAAACGTCGTTTTTCTGTGTCCCCGTTTCTCCTTCGTTTTCTTATAAATCGAAACGTATTACTAACTAACCAATTAAAGACAGTTAGTCTAGCCGAAACTGGTGTGGCTCAGTGGATAGAGCGTTGGCCTGCGGATTGAAGGGTCTGGGGTTTGATTCTGGTCAAGGGCATGTACCTTGGTTGTGGGCACATCTCCAGTGTGGGGCGTGCAGGAGGCGGCTGATCGATATCTCTCTCTCATCGATGTTTCTGACTCTCTCTCTCTCTCTCTCCCTTCCTCTCTGTAAAAAAATCAATAAAACATATTTTTTTAAAAAAGATAGTCTAATAAAATGCAGATGTGAGTTAGCCTGTGATTAGAGACACCAACAGGACTTGCCACTGGCGCTGAGGCTGATCATTGGAGAGGTAATTGCCACCTGGGGCAAACCTGCCTCGAGTTGAAATTTTCAGGACGCCCTCTAAGCGGGCTCATGGGTAAGTGATGGAGTGAAGTTCTTGCTGTGACGTGACTAACATAACAGTCGCCTCCTGTCGTCCGGGGCCGGAAAAGACAGGGCCTCTCCCTCCGCCAGCATCGAAGAGAGCTGTGCGGGAAAACGGTCTCTACTCTCAGCGCTGAGGCAGCGCCAGGCCCCGGGTCGGTGCCCTCCTCTTACACACACGCCAGCCGGCCGGCCTGCTGCGGCTCAGGAGGCGGGGCGTCCTTCTGAGCACCAGCAGGTTGCCGGTTCGGTCCCCAGGCGGTCAGGGCACGGGCCTGGGGGGGTGGGCTCCCTCCCCAGGAGGGGGCGTGCAGGAAGGAGGCAGCCGATCAGCGTTTCCTTCTCACAGCCATGTTTCCTGCTCTCTCTCCGAATCCATTTAAAAATCTTTTTAAAAATAAGTAAATAAAACAGGCCGTGCTTGCGGCATATGGCCCAGGTTTACCGGAAGATAAAAAGCACCCGCCACCGCCACAGGCAGCTCTGTATTCGCATTCAGAAGCGACTTTTTAAAAACATCATTAAGGAGGCCGTGCATATGGAGGTAATTATCACCTGCTTCGGAGGATCAGATGCATTCGCCTCAGGCTGCTGCGGCGTTCAAAGGGAGGGTTCCGCCTGCCTCCCCTGAACGCTCTGCATCAGAGGGGCATCTCCCCTCATCCCGGCACCTCCCCTCATCCCGGCATCTCCCCTCATCCCGGCACCTCCCCTCATCCCGGCATCTCCCCTCATCCCGGCATCTCCCCTCATCCCGGCA
>PVJN01042610.1:0-18181 GCA_004026805.1 Lasiurus borealis | reverse complement strand
GAATTACACAAAAGGTAGAATTTCATTTCCTTCAAGTTTGGACAGATCTGTAGGTGTAATCTCGGCAAGTCCTGCTTGAGCAAAATTAAAGAAAACTACCCGTGATTACATGTAACAGGTTGGAGAGGCCAATAAACTCTATGTATGCACATTTTACAGGCAGTTCCTCAGGTGGAACTCCCGCCGAAAAGGAACTAAATGCTAGTCATTGTACGGCCACAACGGGTAATGCTCTCACACTTGCTAAAAGATTTACTCTAATTCCTTAGATTTAATGAAAAACTGCACATGCGGTTCGGAGCAGTTTAACCACTGTCACTAAGAAAAACTATTAAAATACATACAAGTTCAGAGATTAAAGTAACAATCACCGGTTGTTATTTAAAACCGTAAGTCCTGCCTCCTGATGTGACGGGGCTGATTGAGCAAAAACAGAAAATCAAACATTTCTAGCTCCTGCCAGAAGCAGCCGCGGGCAACATTTTGACATTTATCTTTGCAGGCCTCGAAGCTCCTCGTTGACAGCCTTCTCCCCGCTTCTGGCACGTCCAGGCCTCCCCAGGTGTCCCTGACAGCCCGGCCCACGCCCCTGTCCCCTGTGCAGGTCGGCAGCCTGTCTCTGGAAAGGGCCGGGGACACCCTTTAGGCTGGGAGGGGCTGACAATCTGTCACAACCTCTAACCTCTCTGCCGTACCACAAAGGCAGTCTTGGGCAACACCTGCCTGTGGCTGTGTCCTAATGAGACTATTTTTATGGACCCCAGCACTTAAAGTTCATATAATTCTCACAAGTCATGAAATTTCATTTATTTCCCCATTTAAAAATGTAAAAATCATTCTTTTAAAAAATATACTATTTTATTGATTTTTTTACAAAGAGGAATGGAGAGGAATAGAGAGTTAGAAACATCAATGAGGGAGAAACATCAACCAGCTGCCTCCTGCACACCTTCCATTGGGGATGTGCCCACAACCAAGGTACATGCCCTTGATGGGAATCGAACCTGGGACCTCTCAGTCCGTAGGCCGATGCTCTATCCACTGAGCCAAACCAGGGAGAGCTGTAAAAATCATTCTTAACTCGAAGTCCATAACCTAAACTGAATGAAGAAGGGAACTGTCCGCTGGCCGGTGTGGCTCAGTAAGTTGAGGGCTGTCTGTGCACCACAGACCCTGCACCAAAAGGTCACTGGTTTGAGTCCAGGTCAGGGCACATGCCGAGTCCAGTCGGGGTGTGTGCAGGAGGCAATTGATCCATGTTTCTCTCTCCCTTCCTTTATGTTTAAAAACAAACAATAAAATTTTTTTTAAACCACATCATTTTAATGCCTTGTCCTTGTTTAAACTGCTGTGATACTGAGACCTTAAGAAAAGGGAAATGAGCGCATGGGGGGACAGGGACAGTAAATAGGAAGTAGAAGGACCAGCAGGTTGTAATTGACAAGTTTTAGAAAGGAAAAAAAAATAGAGAACCAGATGGTGCATTTCTAACAAAAACCACGTTGAGATTTTATTTTGAACGTCACTGAAACCACAGCTCCACTTTGGGAGAACTGACGTTCTGTATTTTTTAGGTTTCCTCTCGTGTAATGGTGCCTCTCACCACTGAAGTGTCCTCTCCTGTCTTTGATCAAGTTTTATAACGCGCGATGGCGATGCCAGCCACTGACCCTGACATCGCACTCGCTATGTGCCCTCACCCTAGCAGCCACTCCAGGGGCCCGCTCCTCGGAGACGGTCAGGAGGGGCCGCTTGTTTACAAACCGTCTTCAGGCGGAGATGCCCCCCCGGGCTGCGGCCTGCAGGAGGTGACTCAGCCCGCGCTGGCCCCGGGGCTCCTCTCCTCGGAGTGAGTGTCCCTGCCACAGCTCCGGGCCACACCCTGGCCCGGCGACCACTACAAAAGCCGGGGAGAATGAAAGACCGAGCCACGCCGCGAGGGCACTGCTGGTCACAGTCCTGACCCTATTTATTTGGATTCTCGGCCCTAACGCTTTCCTGCCGCCGCGGCCATTTGAGATAATTGAAAGTGCGGGGTGGCTCCGCTGCCCACATGTGTTTTGAAGTTGAGTCAGAACACCTTACCGAATGGTTCCATGTGGCCTGCCAGCTCCCGGCGCAGATAAAAATACAGGCGACTGTCACCCCTCGACAGAGCTCTTTTTATAGCGGGACTTAATTGATGTTCCCTTCAACAGAGCTCATCTGAATCATGGTGAGTAAGATGGCCCGGCCTCCTCAGCCAAGCTGACAGCGTGTGGGTCTGTTGTTGTGTTTGGGTTTGTTTGGGTTTTGGTGCAGCCAAAGCCGCTCGCTGGCCAGAGGCGCCGTCATGTTCGGGGGAAACCTGGTGAGCGTGTGCACACCGAGGCGGGGTCATTTCTGAGTCCGCAGCATGCTGACCTCTGAATGTTCACGCAGTTCCCGCCATGAAAGTTAGTCCCCACACTTGTACAAGCAGCGAGTCACACTGAGAACTCATATTTCATCGTTTTCCTATTCTTTCCTTACCAGAGTCGTTCCTCTGTGCTCTCACTTATACACCCAACGACTCAAGAAAATTAAATGGTCAAGGAAACACCACCACGCAGTGCTCATTAGGTGCCAGGGCTTAAAGCAGGCACTGAGAACAGAGGGGCAGGAGCAGAGTCCTGCCTTCAGACCGCTGGCACTCCAGGAGGATCCATAGGTGATGAAGTGGTTGTACCATCCTCCATGACGTTTTTGAAAGAGGAGCAAGCACAGAGGACCTTGGTTCTTCCATCTCGAGGCACAACCATCAACGACAGCAACCAGCTGGCAAGAGCCAGGCCGCGGAGACTCAAACCCCGCGCGGCAGAGCCTGGCGGAGCGCCGGCGGGAGGCGATCTGATGGCGGTGGGAGGGAAGGGTGACCACCCGTTAGAGCGGGGACAGGCTGCGGCGGTGGCAGGGGGCTTGCCGCACTGACACTGCTGTCCAGGCCCTTTCAGACTCCAACAGCCTGGAAGAGAGAGTGACGGCGTGCACTTCGGAGAGGAGCAGTCTGTGAAAGCCCTGTGTCCCTCACACCGCACCCGGCCATCTCATTAAGGACCACGGGGCCTTTCTCCACCAAGGACACAGGTTAACGGAGCAGGGACCCAGCGCCACTCGGACAACTCAGAGTTGCATTGCTCAGAGACGCCCCGGGGCCTGAGCCCCGCTGCCCACACAGCTGCCAGCTCAGTAAGGACGCGTCTGACAGGTGCCTCTCCTTCCAGTCCGGCTCCCGCTCCCGCACTCATCGCGGGGAGTCACTTCTGACTAACTGACCTCATCCTGGCCTTTGCCTTAAATTCCGCTCTGGGGAAACAACTCAGGCTCAGGTGGACAAGGAGATGCGTAAAGACGGTCTCCACAGCCCTGTCTGAACTACCAAACTCAGCCAAGCCAAAGAGCCGCCAGTGAGAGAAAAGGCAGATAAAGTACGATGTTTGCAACAGCTGACGTTAATGACACAGCCAATATGGACGCCGGTAACACGCAAAACAAAACAAAATGTTCACAAAAACAGGAGTGCAGCCCTGGCTGGTTAGCTCAGTGGATAGAGTGTCAGCCTGTAGACTGAAAGGTCTCAGATCCAATTCTGGTCAAGGGCAAGCACCAGGAGAGGGTGTGCAGGAGGCAGCTGATGGATGTTTCTCTCTCATCGATGTTTCTAACTCCATCCTTCTCCCTTCCTCTCTGTTAAAAAATCAATAAAATCCTATCTAATAAAGAGGGAATATGCTAATTAATCGTCACGCCAAAGACAGTGGTGCCCACAGCCAATAAGGAGGGAATATGCTAATTGATTGCCACGCCCTCAAATACGGCAGTGCCACAGCCAGAAGATGGCAGCACCCAGTCAATTAGCCCTGCCAGGGTGCCTGCCTCTGGAGTCCCCAGTCCCTCAGCCCCAGCCGCCCAAGGCCGCCCAAGGCTCACGTAACCAGGGCCGGCTGAGGCTTGCGCTTCCGGCAATGGCAGCAGCAGAGGTGTGATGGGGGCGCTGCCTCCCGCCCTTGAGGGCTCCCAGACTGTGAGAGGGGGCAGGCCGGGCTGAGGGACCCCCCTCCACCAGTGAAACACAGGGCACCCTACCCGATCCCCACTTCCTGGCATTCACACCCTCTAGGTGACCCTCCTGTGCTCCTGCTCTGTAACCCCAGAAACATGCAGGAGAAGGGTGTGCCATTTCCCAGATCAGGCTATAAAGGCACCACCACCTCCATCCCAGCCGCACGCTCTTGGATCTCCTGGCTTTGAACAAGCCCGCGGCCAGGTGCCGAGGGCCCTCCACGGGGTCCACGTGGGAAGGACGGATGCTGCCTCCAAAGCCACGTGCAGCTCGGGACCCAGGCTCGGCCCCAGTCGGGCCTTCGGAAGGCTGCGGCCTGGGCCACAGCTTGACTGCAGCTCGTGAACGACACCGAGCCGGACCCAGCAGCACAGCAGCCCCCATTCCTGACGCGCATCAGCCGTGCACAATAACAAATGCGTGTTTCAAGCTTCCAACTTGTGGGCGATTTGAGCTAATACAGAGGGCATGAACAGGGTCAGTACTGTTTTGGACTTTGAGAGGACAAAACCCAATTTTAACACTTGTTGACTTTGCCAGTGAAATACATGGGTACTTGTTAGATTATATCATCTTCCAAAAATGCATTAACATAATCATGTATTTGTAGTTTCGTCGAGAGTTTAAAAACAACCAACTGACAAAAACACTAGGATGAAAGCTAAAGATAAGCTTAAATTCCTTTTTCCTTAGAGTATACCAGGATGTTTCCTTAAATGTCAGTTCCTAATGCAAAATCAAAATCATCTAAATTCCCCTTGTTACTTTCAAGTGGTCTCTTTTGTTTGTTTTATTTTTTAAAATTGATTAAGGTATTACATATGTGTTCTTATGCCTCCATTCCCCCTCACCCCACTCAAGTAGTCTCTTTTTTGTTGGAAATTCCCGTAGCTTTTTAAAACTGTTTAATATTGCTTTAAAAAACCTTTCTTTCAAGGAATTCAAATATTGACAGAAATTACTGCCCACATCTTTTGGATCTAAGAAACTATTTTTCTTCCACTGAGTTATGTTTCTTATTCGAAGTTCCAGAAGCAGTTTTAAAAGCGTATTAAGACCAGAGCCTGGTCATGGAATTGAGATGAAATTAAACAGTTAACAAGCACTATTTTAAAATATGCAAAACTCTCAAGAATGGCCACACATTTCATTTCCTTTCACTACTGACTGGAGGCGGCAATGATAATGCTGGGTTTGCTGGGCACCAGCCATGTGCTGGCACATTCTGACTACATAGAGCACAACATCAACCTGCAAGGCAGGCATTATCCAACCACGGACCCAGGTGAAAACAGGCTGGGAGAAGGTGAATATGTGCCGTGCACACCGTTAGGAAACAGCAATACTTGGATTGGAAACGAAGCCTCATAAAAGCCTTTTTCCCCTGAAACCCACTGCCTGACTTTAAAAGGGTATCGACATTTCATACTGGTGTATTTCAGGAGAGAACAGGGGAGAGGGAAGGAGCCCCAAAACACAGATGGTTTTAAAAACCAACAACTATCTCAGTCACTCTGCAAAACAGACCATAAGGAGCCCTGTGGTATTCAGAGGTCACAAAAAGCGGAGGCAAATCCCCCTGCAAGTGAGGTCTCTGGGCCAGACCGTCAGATAAGATACTGCTATGGCTAGTCCTGCATGCAAGATCCCAACAGTGGAATCTTGATTATATTCAATGTTTTGCAACCATCACCAGATCCAATTCCAAAACAGAAACCCTGTGACCATTAAGCAATAATCCCATCACCCCTACCCCCTCGGCACTGTCCCAATCCCCTGGTAACCACTAAAATACTTTGTTTCTATGACTACTCTAAGCACTTCAGATAAGAGGAATCAAAGAATATTGGTCCTTTTATGTCTGGTTTCTTTCACCTTGCAAAACATTTCAAGGTTCATCCACGTTGTAACATGCATCAGTACCTCATTCTTCATCTACACTAATAAAAGAGAAAGATGCTGATTGACCATCACTTTGCGACACCCAGCAGCCAATCAGGAGTATGCAAATTAACCTAACAAAGCTGGCAGGTTAATTTGCATATGCAGGCTCCAGACAGTCGGGGTTGGGGTGGCCACTTGCATGCGCACCAGCGCCAAGCAACCCGTGTCCCGGGAACAGCCGTCCTCGGGAGCCAGGCCGCTCTGAGCCTGTAGGCCTGAGCACAGGCCCGGAACAAACCCGGCCACTCCGGGCTACACTCACAGGTGCTGAGCAGCCAGGGGCAGGGAAGGGGCAGGGAAGGAGCATCCCCGGGACCTGGGCGCTCCGAGTCAGCATGTGCGTAAGCAGCCAAGGGCGGGGCGGGAATGTCCCCTTCAGTGAGCAAGCAGACAGCAGGGCCCCGCTTACCCCTGGCCATGGCAGCGAGGGGCAAGCAGTCCCCTGCAGGGCCCCCACAGAGAGCAGATACCAGGGCCTGTGGTAGTGTCAAGCAGGCAGGTCCATAGAGATCCACAGAGAGCAGAGAACCATGGGGAGCAGGCCTAAGCCATCAGTAGGACATCCCCTGAGGGCTCCCAGATTGGAGAGGGTGCAGGTCAGGCTGAGGAACCCACTCCCCACTGTGCACGAATTTCATGCACCGAGCCCCTAGTCCTATATAATAAAAGCCTAATGTGCAACCAGACTGTACAACAGGTGGAACAACCGGTCACTATGACACACACTGACCACCAGGGGGCAGACAGTCAATGCAGGAGCTGCCCCCAGCCAGCAGGCCCCAGTGCAGCCGAGGCAGGTGCTAGTGGGGCCCCTGATCACCCCACTGAGGGAGGGATCGGCAGCAGCAGCAGGTCAATTGAGGGCGGCTCCAGGCTGGCCAGGGCAGGTGCAAGCGGGGGCCCCCTGATCACCCCACCGATCAGCCCTGATAGCCAGACAGGTCTTGGGAGCCTGGGCCTCTAGTGAGTAAATAATATTCCGCTGTATCCATGTTCTGTTTATTCATCTGTGATGGCCGTGGGCTGTTCCCATCTTGTGGCTGTCCTCTATAATAAAAGGGGAATATCCAAATTGACCCTAACGACAGAATGACCGGAACAACTGGTCACTATGATGCTCACTGACCACCAGGGGGCAGATGCTCAATGCAGGAGCTGCCTCTGGTGGTCAGTGCACTCCCACCAGGGAGCCCTGCTCAGTCACAAGCCAGGCTGACGCTGTGAGTGCAGCAGTGGAGGCAGGAGCCTCTCCCGCCTCCTCAGTGCTGCTAAAGATGTCTGACTGATGGCTTAGGATGCTCCCCACAGAGAGTGGGCCTACGCCATCAGTCAGACATCCCCTAGGGCTCCCAGTCTGCCATAGGGAGGTCTGACTGCCAGGTTAAGCCTGATCCTCCGGGGAGCGGGCCTAAGCTGGCAGGTGGGCATCCCCCGAGGGGTTCCGGACTATGAGAGGGAGCAGGCCAGGCTGAGGGACCCCTCACCCCCCGGCCAAGTGCACAAATCTTTGTGCACCGGGTCTCTAGTTGTAAATACGGCTGCAATGAACATTAGCACACAAGCATCTGAGTGCCTGCTCTCCGTTCTCTTGGGCATATACCTAGGAACTGCTGGGCCATATTCTATGTTTAGCTCGTTGTGGAACCACCAAACTGTTTCCACAATAGCTGCATCATTTTATATTTCCATCATCAATGCCGAAGGGCTCCAATTTCTCCACATCCTCACCAAAACCTATTTTATTTTCCTTTTTCTAGTACTAGTCATCTTAAGGGCATAAAGTAGTATCTCACTATTGTTTTAATTTGCATTTCCTTGATAATGCTATTGAGTACTTTTACCATGTGTTTCTTGGTCATTTATATATATTTCTTTATAAGCCATGTAAGTTTTTGGCCAATTTTTCCTTTTTATCATTGAGTTGTAGGAGTTCCTTATATATTCTAAAACAAGTCCTCTGTCAGATATAGGTATTGCAAATACTTTAACTTTATGGCTTGCCTTTTCATTTTCTTCCTTTCTTTTGATGAGCAGACATTTTTATTTTTATAAAAAAGAATTTGATAAAGTCAATTTTTCTTGCATGGTTAGTGTTGTGTCCTGGATAAATGTTTGCCTACACGCAGGGCCACAAAGATATTTTCCCATGTTTCTGCTAAACATGTTATAGGCCGAGCAGTGTGGTTCAGTGGTTGAGCTTTGCCCCAGGAACCAAGAAGTCACTGGTTTGATTCCTTGTCAGGGAACATACGAGGTTGTGGACTCAAACCCCCATTAGGGGGCATGCACAAGGAAACCAAGTGGTGTTTCTCTTCATCGATGTTTCTCTCTCTACATCCTTCTCCCTTCCTTTATCTCTAAAATAATAATAATAATAATAATAATAACAATAATAATAATAAAACACATTTTAGTTTTCATATTTAGGTCTATAACCCAGGGTGAAATATATTTTGCAAATATGGGGTCAAGGTTCATTTAAATCCGATTAGCTATCAAGTTGCTGTACCATCATTTGTTGAAAAAAGTCATTTTTAGATTGTTTTCAGTTTTCAAATATTTGCCAAGGGAAGATACCTGAAACTGACCTCAAATTTTTATGCACAACATTCAGCATTCAAAAAAAAAGAGAGCGAGAGAGATAGAACCAAATCCAACGAGACAAAAACTGACAATAGAAAGTTATCAGGCACATTCTTTAACTATAATTAATACCAGTACATTCAAGAAGGTAAATGACAAAATGAATTCAACAGTATAACCCATTTTTTTAAATCAAATAGAAATTCTGTAATACAATGACTCAAAAATACAACACCTGAAACTAGAACACAATAGATGGCAGCCAATAAGACACAGAAAAGAGGGAGAAACCAAGATGGCGGCATAGGTGAACACCTAAACTGCTGCCTCGCACAACAATTTCAAAACTACAGCTGAAAGACAGAATGGACATCATCTAGAACCATAGGAAAGCTGGCTGAGTGGAAATTCTACAACTAGAAGGAAAGAGAGGGCCTCACAGAGACTCAGAGGAGCTGCAAAAAGCTGAGGTATGGAGACACGCACGTGGAGAGGATGGGCGGCGGAGGGCCTGGCTGGTTTCCTCTTGCAGGAGGGAGATAGAAACTCCCAACTGCACTGAACACCAGATCCGACTGCACAGAACCCCAATTTCGGGCAAGACCCTGGGGACTCAGACGCATACAGGTCCCTAGAGTGCATGGAAACTCAGAGGAACTGTGAAAGGCAGAGGTCTGGAGGCGCGCGAGTGTGCACAGAGAGGGCTGCAGCGATTACCGAAGGACACTGAGACACAGGGGCCGAGTAGGGCAGAGCTGACGGGAAGCCAAGGCTGTCTGCTCCGCCCTGAGACTCTGCCCCATCCAAGCTGAACACAGAGGCTTTTGCGATTGTCCAAGTCTCATATCATAAGGCTGCCTCCAGCACAGAAGTTCTCCTGGCGTAGACACAGCTGATCCTCACAACCTATTGGCTTGGAGGTCAATTCCCCCCAGTGATACCAACAACAATCAAAACTTAACTACAATAAGGCTGTACACACAGTCCACAAAGGAGTACACCAGGAGAGTCCACTTCAGGTAACTGGGGAGGTGAAGCTACTGGGCCATATAGGACACCTAGCACACAAAGCCACTCTACCAACTCAGGGAAGCAGCCAAAATGCGGAGACAAAGGAACAGATCACAAACGAAAGAAATGGAGGAAAATAAATGACTGGATGTAGAGTTCAAAAACACGGTTATAAGGTTTTTCAAGAATGTCCTAGGAAAGATGGATAAATTTAGCAAGATCCAAGAGATGAAAAAGGACCAACTAGAAATGAAACATACACTGACTGAAATAAAAAATGTTATACAGAGGCCAAACAGCAGACTAGACAAACGCAAGAATCAAGTCAAATATTTTAAATACAAAGAAGCAGAAAACACTCAACTGGAAAAGCAAAAAGAAAAAAGATCCAAAAGTGTGAAGATAGTGTAAGGAGCCTCTGGGACAACTTCAAGCATACCAACATCAAAATTATGGGGGTGCCAGAAGAAGAGAGAGAGCAAGATACTGAAAAGCTATTTGAAGAAATAATGACTGAAAATTTCCACACCTGGTCAAAGAAATAGACTTACAAGTTCAGGAAGCACACAGAACCCCAAACAAAAGGAATCCAAAGAGGACAACACCAAGACACGTCATAACTAAAATACCAATAGCAAAAGACAAAGAGAAAATATTAAAAGCAGCAAAAGAAAAACAGTTAATTACTTACAAGGGAGCACCCACCCATATGATTGTCAGCTGACTTCTCAACAGAAACTATGCAGGCCAGTCAGGAGTGGCAAGAAATATTCAAAGTGATGAATAGCAAGAACCTACAACCAAGATTACTCTACCCAGCAAAGCTATCACTCAGAATTGAAGGGCAGATAAAGAGCTTCACAGTTAAGGAAAAACTAAAGGAGTTCATCAACACCAAACCAGTATTATATGAAATGCTGAAAGATACTCCTTAAGAAGGGGAAGAAGAAAAAGGTAAAGATAAAAATTATGAACAACAAATACATATCAACAAGTGAATCTAAAAATCAAGTAAATAAAAAATTTGATGAACAGAATAAACTGCTGAATATAATAGAATCAGGGGCATAGAAAGGGAGTGGATTGACAATCCTCGGGGGGAAAGGGTGAGGAGAGTTCAGGAAGAGACTGGACAAAAATCATACACCTATGGATGAGGGAAATGGGGGCGAGGTAAGGGTAGAGGGAGGGGTGGGAGCCAGGTGGAAAGATAGAGGGAGGGGTCAGAGCCAGATGGAAGGGACCTATGGTGGGAAAAAGAGGAACAATTGTAATAATCTGAACAATAAAGATTTATTAATAAAATAAATAAATAAAATTGTAAAGAAACACAAAAAAAGATGCAGAAAAGAGGAGTAGAGAACTACAGCAAATTAGTACAAGTTTCAGACAGGAACTCGGAGAGAACAGGAACTACAGAAAGGAGCCTATGGGACCTATAAACAGAACGAGAGGTTTAACATGTGCAATTGGCGTCCTAGTAGGAAATAAAGAACAGAAGACAAACAATATGTGAAAAAACACTGGCTGGCAATTTTCCAAACTGAGAGGAGACATCAAATTCAAGCAGCGTTATCCAACTTAGTCATGAAAAAGCCAAACATCTCGGCCCTATGGGCCTTCCATTCTGGAAGGAGACAGAGATTAAAAAACCCCTATAAATGATTACATTAGAATGTAATCACTGCTTTCTTTAAAATGAAAAATAGAGTTTATAAGGTAAAGGGATTCAGAAGTAAAGCAAAGTACCTATGCTATTAAATAGGATGTATAGAACCTTGAAGGAAGTAAACAGAAAATTTATCTTAACTAAACACAGACAGAAGAGGAAAAATAAGCCATCTTGACCAAAGGCTTAAAAAAAAATTATTGTCTAGCCGAAACCGGTTTGGCTCAATGGATAGAGCGTCTGCCTGCGGACTGAAAGGTTCCAGGTTCGATTCCGGGCAAGGGCATGTACCTTAGTTGCAGGCACACCCCCAGTAGGGGGCATGCAGGAGGCAGCTGATCGGTTTCTCTCTCATCGATGTTTCTAACTCTCTCTCCCTTTCCCTTCCTCTCTGTAAAAAGTCAACAAAGTACATTAAAAAAAAATTATTGTCTACATGGGTATGGAAGAAAAAGACCAATCAACAGAATGAGGAATAAGTTACACAAACAGAAGCAATTCCACGAGAATTTGTTAAGTACCTACAATTATCAGACTCCATGCCAATGCTAGGAGCACAGGCAATGTGGGATGCTCACTTCATTCAGAAGCTGAGCTGGGGGAGGAGCAGGGAAGGAAGATGAATGTATAGACGTAGAATCCAAATGTCCCATGATTTCATGAACACTCAAGAGCTGGAACATCATCTTCTCTATAGAAAAGAATAAATTATAGAGCAGCTCTCTGCAACAGACCTTTCCGCAATGACGGAAATATTCTGTGTCTGCATACCAATGAGGTAGTCACTGGCCACGGCTATTGACTACTTACAAAGTGACGAATGCAAGTAAGGAACGGATTATTAATTTTACTTATTTGTAATTAACTTAATTAGCCACATGTAGCTAGTGGCTACTTAATGTACAGCAGAAGCAGAGTTTGACAACCAACCACACTTGGCTCCACATTTTAACACAGCAGGTAAAATGTGTTATTTGGATGTATTTCATAAAGACAGATTATGTAGAGACAAGGATATATCACAAAGGTGACTAAAAAGTTGAAAAATAATACCTCTGGGAAAAAGCCAAAAATCGACTTTTTAATGCATTTATATCTTACCTCATCCCAAGAACTGAACAAGACTTGCAAAGACGCAGAGCACAGCAAGAAAAATCACTTGTTAAATGTTCAAAATGCATACATGGCCCAGCCAGTGTGGCTCAGTGGTTGAGTATTTGACCTATAAACCAGGAGGTCATGGTTCCGTTCCAGGGAAGGGTGCATGGCCCAGTTGAGGGCTTGATCCCCAGAAGGGGACGTGCAGGAGGCAGCCAATCAATGATTCTCTCCCATCATTGATGTTTCTCCCTCTTTCCTTTCTGAAAGCAACAAAAATATTTTTTAATGCAGAGAAGTACATTTAAAAAAAGTATAATACAAACTTAAAAAAAAAAAAAAAGAATTATCTTCTGAGAAGAAATAGTGGGCAAGATCTTAATCCTGGTAATTTATGACCATGAGCATTTTTTTAGGGATTTAAGTGATTTAGATACTATTTAAGAAATGGGTTACTGAAGCTGAGAAGAATTTAGATGGGAATATTAATTATCTACTGCTATTTATTAAATGTCCCCAAAAGCTCTGGGTTAAAAACAGTAAGATTTCGGTCCCGCCCAGGCCTGAGGGTCGGGAGTGGTTCTGGCTCAGTTTCTCAGGAACTGCGATGGTGCCTCTGGGGCTGCAGCAGGAGCCTCCATCCTCACCTGCAGCCCCCAGAGGGATGCTGAGCGTCCTCAGCACATGGCAGCTGTTTGTGTCAGGGGAAGTGACCCATGAGAGAGCAGTGAGGAGCAGCAATGCCTCTTATGCACCACCTGGTCTCAGAGGTCACACTGCCAACTGCCACTTCCGCCCTATTCTTATTTAAAAGCAAACCACTAACTGCAGCCCCCAGGCAAGGACAGGAATTAAACCTGTGGACCTGTCAAACCACTACCCTGAGACAGAATCACCTCACTGGGCTGGGGGTTGGCTTAAAGTTGCAATGAGATCCTGGCATCCCTCTCCCTGACAACTCCAAAATTAGAATTATCGCCTTTTTAATAGCACCTATTGCTTTCTAAAAGGGGGTTCTTAGTAGCTTACAGCCAGTTACTTTTTAACAGCAGGTGCTAAATGGCACCTCCCAGGTGTGCAGATCCTCACAGTAACTACCAAGTGGGAGGTATCGTCGCATTAGCAAGTAGAGAAATATGAAGTCCAGAGACAGACAAGCCCAGGTCCTGCCTGGTCCCCAGGTCATTGGTCTTCCCATCACCTGACACCGCTGCCACTCCAGCTCTCACAGACAAGCTAGTGCTGTAGCATCAAATCTCCCAAGACCCACAATACACACTGTTTTAGCTAACATGCAAGTCTTGTTCCATCGATGACTCTCTTCCGTCTGGTTCTGCTGTCCGGTGTTTTCTATCTGCTCCTTTTCCCACGCAGCTCCTGCACGCGGCCCACCCTCCCTCTGGGCTCCGCTGAGCGGAGGGACCTCTCACAGCCGCTGGATCTGGTCTCACCGCGAGAGCCCTCTGAGGGCGGCTGGTGATCTGTCCAAAGACGCACAGAGACGCAGCGGCGGGACCAGGTCAGCAGCCGTCCTCACAACCCCCTCAAGTCTCTGCCTCGCCACACAACTGCCTCCCGCCCCTAGACCTGCTCAGCAGCTCCCTGTCCTGGTCTCCGGACCCTGCCTGGGACAGGACAAGCTCCAGAGAAGCTCGAGCCCAGTGTGGCAGCATCTGGGTCCTGCTTCTCCCCAACCATCCATTTGCCCCCGAGTCCCGCCCATACAACTTGCAAATATTTTCAACGTTTATCCTGTCCCTCCCCATAGACAGTGTCCTAATTCGGCACTTTTCTCTTTCACTGGGCCTTCTGCATCAGCTCCTTTAAAGCCTCCTGCCTCTACACGCCCCCCACCCCCCCACCCCACCACCATCACCTCTCTAATTTATCGCCACAGGGGCAGCCAGAGAGCCTCTGTAACATGCAGATCTGATCATGCCACTCCCTGGAGAGACCTTCACTGCTCCCCACTAACTCCCCACAATGGAAGAACAGAAAAAGGCCTTGTCAAGTGACTCAGGGTCTTGGGTTTTATCCTGCAGGTTACAGAGGGTGTGATGCTTGGACGTCTCCTGAACCAGGCACTTCCCCTGTGACTGCATTAACCCTTTGGGAGCCGCCAAATCAGCCCATGGTCCCTCTGCATCTGCTCAGCTTCCTCACCAGCCCCCTCCTCTGTGAGCCAGGCAGCCAATGTCACTTCCTGGCGGGTCCATGATCCAGCCACCACCGCTTCTGGCCTGGACCCTCCCATTAGCTTGTTTACACAGCAACCTGCCTAACAGGCGTGGAAAAAGGGGACCATGTCACATTCACCTTTGTACCCCCGCCCCCAGCACAGAACCTGCTTCACAGCGGCTGCTCAAAATGGCTCAGAGGCCCGTCTGGTTCAGATCGGCTGAAGCATTAACTCAGTGAACATCTCCCATCAGAACCACAGCAGCTAACGTTACCTCCCAGAAAGCTGCCAGCACTCTCTCGGCACACACACCACGGTGATCTGAGGCAAAAGTGCTCCAACTAAGGGGTCCAGTTTGAAGACCTCCAACCCACCTCTAGCACCCTTTCCTGTATGCTCGCTCTCCCCTCTGCCCGCGGCCCCGTGACTGCATGACTGTCTGCCGGCTTCCAGAACAGGACTTTTCACAACCCCGGGCCTTTGGGGAACACAAATGTGTGCAGCGGGAGATCAGCTAACAGCACTACCAGGTGTACCAGTTAACAATGTGGATTTTTTCCCAGCAGATGGGCTTACACATATGTGTATGTGACTTGATGTGTGTGCTATTTTGCTGTATTGACAACAAGCTTCAAAACTTCATATGTCAAATTTGCTGAAGGTGTTAACGTCATATATTTTTACACTTAAAAATGTCAAATTTCATGCCAAAAAAAAGAGCATTTGCAGAAAGTTGTAATTCATGACTTTATTTTGAAGAAAAGTGTTGCTGAAAGTTACCCTATACTTCGGGAAGCTTGTGGTGAACATGCTCCATCTCAAGATCCTTGTGAACGGACGCTGGTTTAAACGCTTTGAAAGTGATGATTTCGATGTGAAAGACAAAGAACGTCCAGGGCAACCAAAAAAGTTTGAAGACCAACAATTACAAGCATTATTGGATAAAGATGCGTGTCAAACTCAAAAACAACTTGCAGAAAGATTAAACATTGCACAGCAAACCATTTCCGATCGTTTTCAAGCAATGAGAAGGGTTTTAAAGGAAGGAAAATGGGTGCCACCTCAACTGAACAAAAGACAAATGGAAAACTGAAATGTCATCAGTTAAATGTTGCTTCAACGGCACGAAACAAAGTCTTTTTTGCATCGAATTGTGACTGGCCATGAAAAGTGGATTTATTCTGAGAATCCCAAACGCACAGAATCATGGGTTGATCCAGGTCAACCATCAATGTTGACTGCAAGGCCAAATCGCTTCGGAAAGAAGACCATGCTCTGCGTTTGGTGGGATCAGGAAGGTGTGGTGTATGATGAGCTTCTAAAACCAGGTGAAACCGTTCATACTGATCGCTACCGACAACAAATAGTCAATTTGAACCACGCTTTGATGGTGAAATGACCAGAATTGCCAGAGGAAACAGAACAATAATTTTGCTTCCTGATAACGCACCATCACACACTTCAAAACCAGTTGAAGCCGAAACCGGTTTGGCTCAGTGGATAGAGTGTTGGCCTGAGGACGGGAAGGTCCCGGGTTCGATTCCGGTCAAGGGCATGTACCTTGGTTGCGGGCATATCCCCATTCAGGGTTGTACAAGAGGCAACTAGCTGATCGATGTCTCTCTCTCATCGATGTTTCTGACTCTCTCTCTTCTTTCCTCTCTTTGAAAAATCAATAAAATATAAAAAAATAAAATAAAAATAATTTCTTAAAAAAAAAAAAAGTTGAAGACACGTTAGAAGATCTTGCTGGGAAGCTTTAAACCACCCACTGTGTTCACCAGCCCTGGCTCCTTCAGATGACCACGTGCTCCTATCGATGGCACTCGCACTCTGAGCAGCTCTTCAAAACATACAAAGAGCCGAAACCGGTTTGGCTCTATGGATGGAGCGTGGGCCTGCGGACTGAGAGGTCCCGGGTTCGATTCCGGTCGGGGGGATGTGTCTTGGTGGCGGGCACATCCCCAATGGGAGGTGTGCAGGAGGCGGCTGACGGATGTCTCTCATCGATGCTTCTAGCTCTCTATCCCTCTCCCTCTCTGTAAAAAAGCAATAAAATATATTTTTTTCAAAAAAAAAAAACATACAAAGAAGTGGGAAATTGGGTCTCTGAATGGTTTGCCTCAAAAACAAGGAAAGTTCTATTGGGACGGTACCCGCAAATCACCTGAAAGATGGTGGAATGTGTGGCTAGCGATGGACGGGACTTTGAAGACGGCACTTCTGATGTTTCCCTGGAAATTATCGTGTTTTCCGTCCGCATTATTAACCGGTGCACCTGGTATGGGTCAAGCCTACATATTAAGGGTGTAACGCATCATCTCATACGCTCCTTACAACAGCCCCACCAGGGAGGTATTAGTCCTGTGTGTACATCATTCCCATTAAACAGACGGCAAAACTGAGGCCGAGACGGGAACACACCCACCCAAGCGCTGACTGAGGGCACCACACACACGTGACCCTCTCACGTGCTATTTGACGGCACGTGCTCCTCCGGCGACCCCGCCAGGAAGTGACGTGTCCCGCACCCGTTTTTCTCCGACCAGGAATCCAGGCCTCCGGAAACCGGTCAGTCCTGCGCGGCTTGCCAGGCCGGGACGCACATCCGGGTCTGCGGGGCCCCTGGGCACCCCCGGGGGATGGCAAGGCCCGGCTGGCCGCCCCGCGACTCAGGGTGCGCCCCCCACGTGCCGCGTGTCAGTGGGGCCTGTGCCCGGCGCCCCTCGAGCAGCAGCTGCCACCTCCCGGGGGCGCCATCGGCTCCTCAGGGCCCCGGCTTCGCACCTGCACCGCCAGGCGGGCAGCAGCTGTCCGCACCCCGGCAAGGCCGCCCCGCGTTCAGACGCGGGAGGAGGCGGGCGGGGCCTCAGCAGCCGGGGACTCGGCGGCCGGGGGTCCGAGCCGCTCGCCGGGACCTCAACCGGGGCCTCGGCCGCAGCCTCCGGGGAGGTCGGCCCGCTCCCGGCTCCCCGCCCCCCAGGCCGCACCCCCCGCCGCCGCCGCCGCCAGCGCCGCGTTACCGGTTGCGCTGCTCCTTGAAGAGCGCCGTCAGCGCGCGCAGGGCCTCCAGGTCCGGGATGGGCGCGGGCATCATGATGCCGGACAGCCCGGCGGGCGGCGGCCTGGGCGCCGCCATCTTGCCGAGCCGAGGCGACGAGGACGAGCGGCGGCGGCGGCGGAGGAGGAGGAGCGGCGGGGAGCCGGCGGGGAGGAGCCGCGCCTCAGTCCCGCGCCACCGCCCGCGCCCGCGGCCCGACCTGAGGGGAGAGCTCTCGGCACCGGGTCGCCCGCGGCGGAAGGGCCGTGCGCGAGGGGAGGGGGCGGGCGGAAGTGCGGCCCGAGGGGAGGGGGCGCGGGCGGAAGTGCGGCCCCAGGGGACTGGGCTCGGGCGGAAGTGCGGCCTCAGGGAAGGGGGCGCGGGCGGGGGTTGTGCGTGAGGCTGGGAAAACGATCCCCGGAGGGTGCGGGTCCGAGAGGAGGAGCCTGGGTCCGAGGTTCTCCCTGAGGAGGTGCCCCCTGAGGAGGCGCTCCCTGAGGAGGCTCTCCCTGAGGAGGCGCTCCCTG
The DNA here is from genome assembly GCA_004026805.1 of Lasiurus borealis. NCBI lineage: Eukaryota > Metazoa > Chordata > Mammalia > Chiroptera > Vespertilionidae > Lasiurus > Lasiurus borealis. The sequence goes on along the minus strand of PVJN01042610.1, from coordinate 49 downwards.
AGGAGGGAACTGGACTGGCTCGCCTGAGGGGGAGGGGGGAGGGGACAGG